>CM075960.1:9734496-9959496 GCA_038048745.1 Coluber constrictor foxii
TTTTCCAATCCATGTATACCATCTATTCCAAATTTGATAGTAGTGTGAGTCTTCCTTGTTTTTTAATTTAAGAGTTAATCTATCCATCTCTGCGCACCAATATATTTTTTGGATTATTTGTTCTTCTGTTGGCAACTTTTCTAATTTCCAATGCTGGGCTAGGGTTATTCTTGCTGCTGTAATTATATGTAATATAATATATTTTATTTCTTTTTTAATTTCTTTTTTAAATATACCTAATAAAAAGATTTCGGGCTTTAAGTCTAAGTTTTCTTCTGTTATTTCTATTATCCATTTTCGAATCTTCGTCCAGAATTTTTTTATTTTTGGGCATAACCACCAAAGGTGATAAAATGTTCCTGGGGTTTGTCTACATTTCCAACAAGTCGGGCTACAGTTTGGGTACATTTTTGCTAATCTAGCTGGAGCCAGGTGCCATCTATACCACATCTTATAGTGATTTTCTTTAAATGTTACTGCTTTAGTTATTTTACGATTATTTGTCCAAATCGTTTCCCATTCTTCTAATTTTATACTTCTTCCAATATTCCTGGCCCAGGCTATCATTTGGCCTTTGACTATGTTTTCTGCTTGGTCAAATTCAAGTAAGTATTTATAAATCTTTGAGACTAATTTTCCTTCTTTTGTTTCTAATAGTTTGTCAAGTTGATTGGGCTTTATTTCAACTCCTCCGTCTTCCCTGTCTTTTTTATATCTGTTCTGTATCAACAAGTATGGCCACCAATCTATTTTTATGTCCAAATCTCTGAGTTCTTCTTAGGTATATACCTATATTCCTATATTCCTATATTCCTATATTCCTATATTCCTATATACCTATATACCTATATACCTATATACGGAAGCCAAACTTTATCAAGTCAAAATCCACATTCTTTAAAAGAAACTATTCACAAGACTCAGCTCAGCCTTGCAAAAGCAAACAAAAATCAGAAAATTAGGGTAGGTCCTCAACTGTGAATGTACATCTGAAACCTTGCTTTAACAACCAATGCTGAGAGAGGTTTCCATTATTTCCAACGGCTTATTCTTTTGGAGTGTACATCATTATGTGAACTGGGAAATGGGTGTCAGTTTGCAAACAATGCCATTTGCATAATGAGGCCCTCAGCAAGTGATGCAAAGAGTGGTAGAAACGGGGTCTGTGCCACATAATTCCTTTCTATCAGATCTAATCAATCAAGGTTTCAGAATTGTACATCCAGTTATCTAACCTTTGTGCTTGCATGGTGTGCATAGAAAGAAGGGGTAAAAAAAGCCAAAATGGATAATGTGTGTGTGTGTGGGGGGGGTGTCACACGACGCCAGCCCCTTTCATATATGCACCCCCACAAAAAGGATGGAAATGCTTACTGCTGTGTTTAAGCATTACCCTTAATCTAATCATGCAATTCATTTAGAGATAGTCCTCAGTTTATGGACCACAGCTGGGATTAGATCAGGGGTGTCAAACTCAAGGCCCAAGGGGCCGCATCCAGCCTGCAGTGTGCTTGGATCCAGCTCGCAGAGCCATCCCGGAAAATGTAAGGGGCCGGCCCGCATTGCTTTGGCCCAGTCTACCCAGAACAAAGAGAAAACATGTCAGCAGTATGAGGAATGGTGTCACGCTGGCCACGCCCACCCAGCCAGCTGGCCACACCCACCCAGTCAGCTACAACCCATGATTGGCATCAAGATGGCCATGCCCACCCAGTTGGCCACACCCAGCCAGTCGGCCACGCCCCCTCCCGGGCCCCCTGAAGTCAACCACAGCCCTGATGCAGCCCTCAATGAAATTAAGTTTGACACTCCTAGATTAGGATTTTTCCATTGCTAAACAAGGTGATCGTTAAATGGGCCGTGCCTGATTCTGCCTCTTTTTTGCCAGGGCTGTTAAATGAATCACTGCAGTTGCTAATTGAATTCGGGTTGTTAACCAAATCCTGCTTCCCCTGTTGAATTTGTTTATCGGTGCTGGAAGAAAAATCCACCTGGTTCCGTTCCAAGCTAGGAGAAAGACGAACAACACCAGTGGTGGGTTCCTCCTGGTTCGGCCCGGTTCTCCCGAGCCGGTAGCGATGACGATATGATGTCACCGAATCGGTTCTGCCCCCCCTGCCCCCACCCACTCACACGTTATTCTTTCCTTTTATTTGGCCCCACCCCCAATCTATTGCTGCCTCCTGAGTCCCAGCTGATGGCTAGAGGGGAAAAAACTGTTTAAACTCTTGCCGTGGGGCTTCAAAGGGCTGCCCTACAGCTGATCTGTGTTAAAAGAAAACAAATGAGTAGACCGGTGCCTGCAAAAATACATGAGTAGATCAGTGCCTGCAAAAATAAATGGGTATTTTATTTATTTATTTATTGGTTCGATTTATATGCCGCCCTTCTCCGGAGACTCAGGGCACTTACAATGCGTTAAGCAATAGCCTTCATACTTTTATATATACCTGTTTAGTAGCGCTTTCGGCACCCCTTAAGCGGTGTTCTTTTTTATACAAAGTCAGTTTATTGCCCCCACAATCCGGGTCCTCATTTTACCTATCTCGGAAGGATGGTGTCAGCACTCCAAGCTGCATTCACGCTAGTGCTGATATAAGAAGGAGAAGAAGGGCATCTGGAAAGAGACATTTTGACTTTTCAGCTACTTATTTTCCCTGGAGATAATATCCCCTAGGAGATGGGATGGGAGGGGGGAAATTCCTTTGAGCTGGAGCGGGTAGATTAGGGAAAGAGTGATTTGAAAGATGGCCAATGAGACCAGAAGAGTGGAGACAGAAAGGGAGGGGTTCGCGCCAGGAAGTCAGTGTTGGCTCCGTGGAGTCAGAAGATGGAATGTCGTGCTCAATAAATGAAAGATTTTCAGGAAAGATTCTGTTTGAAATGCAATTTATTTGAGACGACCTCAAAACCTGACAGATGGAAGGCTGAGTCACCCTTGAGCCTGGTGAGATTTGAACTTGCAAAAATTGCAGGCAGCTGGCAACTAAGTGCTACTTTAACAGCACTTTGCGCCACCAGTACCTGCAAAAATACATGAGTAGATCAGTGCCTGCAAAAACAAATGGGTAGATCGGTACAGCTCTGCAAGCAGTTAAAAGCCTGGTAGACCAGGACCTCTGCTAAATCCTAAAGAATTGTCACATGACCATCAAGCCACGCCCACAAAGTAAGCCATGCCCACAGAACCAGTAGTAAATAATTTAGAATCCACCCCTGAACAACATGGAGGCTGATTGGAAAGAAAATTTTATGATAAAACAGAACCAACAGCAGTTGTGGGCCAGCTGAATAACTACCTGGCTGGACGAATGGATGGATCTTTATAGGTTTCTGTGACTTTGAAGGTTGTACAGTGCGTTAAACAATAGCCTTCATACTTTTGTATATTTATACAAAGTCAGCTCATTGCCCCCACAAACTACATCCTCAATTTACCCACCTTAGAAAGGATGGAAGGCTGAGTCGACCTTGAACCTGGCTAGGATTGAACTCGCAGTAATTGGAGGCAGCTGGATGTTAACTACTGCCTTAGTAGGAGGCATTAGCCTCCTACGCCACTCAGGCTCCTTTCTTCTGTTTCAAGAAAGAGCCTTGTTGGCGCAGCAGATGAAAGTGGTGTTAAGTGACCCCAGCTGCCTGCAATTACCGCAAGTTCGAATCTCACCATCTCTGAGTGCCATTCAGTGTTGCTTAGGTGAAAATGGTGTACAGATTTAGAGAGAGAGAGAGAGACAATTTAGTAGCACAGAGCAGAGGTGGCATTCAGCCGGTTCGTACCAGTTCGTGCGAACTGGTAGCAAAGATCACGGGAGCCCCCGGCTCTATGATGTCCTATTTAGGCACATTTTCGAGGCCAGGCACATGCGCGGAAGGCACGCGAGCGAGCAAAGTGCATGCCCAGAAGGCATGTGCACAAAGCCAGCGTGCATGCCTGGGGTGAACTAGTGGTAAGAATATTGGAAACCCACCTCTGGCACAGCGGTTGAAACCACTGGGCTAAAAACCAGGAGACTAAGCATTCTAGTCCTGCCTTAGGCACAACGCCAGCTGGGTGACTTTGGGCCAGTCCTTAGGAAGAAGAAAGCAATGCCATTTCGTTCCAAAAAATATTGCTAAAGAAAATGGCAGTGATTCCTCCCTGGGCTGGCCAGGAGCCAAGACTGACTTGAAGACACTTGAAAAGAAACATGGCAAGGGAAATTACTTTATTCAGAGTCTTACAGGTAATGTTAATTTTTTTTTTTAATTTTTGATTTATATGCCGCCCTTCTCCGGAGACTCAGGGCGGCTTACAATGCGTTAAGCAATAGCCTTCATAACTTTTGTATATTTATACAAAGTCAGCTTATTGCCCCCACAAACTGGGTCCTCAATTTACCCACCTTAGAAAGGATGGAAGGCTGAGTCGACCTTGAGCCTGGCTAGGATTGAACTCACAGAAATTACAGGCAGCTGGTGTTAATTGCTGCCTTTAGTAGGAAGCATTAGCCCCCTACGCTACACAGGCTCCTGTTGCACATTGTTCTGTTCTAAGCCTAGCCAATCACTAAATCCATCCCACCAGGAGTAGCATCTAGGAGCATGTACTCTCTGTGTGTACGAATTTGGGAAATAAAATCGAAGGAAGCCACTAAGAATCGACCGTTGCTTAGACCAGGAATCTCCAAACATGACAACTTTTAAGGCTTGTGAACTTCACTACCAGAATTCCTCAGCTATCATGGCTGATTGTGGAATTCTGGGAGTTGAAATCCACAAGTCTTAAAAATTACCAGGTTTTGGAGATCCCCTGGCTTAGACCAGGTTTCTCAATCTCAGCCACTTTATGCTGTGTGGACTTCAATACCCTCCATTTTATTTCCAGTGTTTTTCTCCCAGCTTGGAACCGGACTGGATTTTTCTTCCAACAACGGCTAGTGAAAAAACAAATACTGAGTGATAGTTGCTACTCATAGAACATAGACTCAGAAGTCTGGAAGAGACCTCGGTGGTCTTCTAGTCCAACCTCTTGCTGTCCCATCTCTTCTTGAAAAACTGCCAGCGATGGGGCACCTCAGTGGTGGGATTCAAGTAATTTAACAACCGGTTCTCTTCCCTAATGATTTCTTCCAACAACCAGTTTGCCAAACTGTTCAGAAAGTTAACAACCGGTTCTCCCAAACTGATGTGAACTGGCTGAATCCCACCACTGGGACACCTACAACTCTAGGAGACATGCTATTTCATTGATTAATTGTTCTGTCACAGAAATTCACCTTACGTCTACTCATAAGGAATTTTTTTTTAATTAGATTTATATGCCGCCCTTCTCCAGAGACTCAGGGCGGCTTACAATGCGTTAAGCAATAGCCTTCATACTTTTGTATATTTTTATACAAAGTCAGCTTATTGCCCCCACAAACTGGGTCCTCAATTTACCTACCTTAGAAAGGATGGAAGGCTGAGTCAACCTTGAGCCTCGAACTTGCAGTAATTGCAGACAGCTGGATGTTAATAACATGCTATCTAGCCTGTTGAGCTATCTGAGGCTTGAACAAAGGTTCATGTCTATGGAGATTCTCAGTCATCCCGGCTGTCGCAAAGGTGCTTTTTCAAGAGGAAAACCCAGTTGCCTCTTGAAAAAGCACCTTTGAACTGTAGGAAGTTAAAACTCACCCCTCTCCTAGAAAATAAAATATTTTAGGAAATATTAAAAGAGTGGAATATTTCCCCTAAAAGGGAGGCAGAAACTCAGCTCCCCCCTCCCTTTTGTCAATGGGCCATTAAGGCCTGAATCAGTCCATTCTACATAACAAAGACCTACCTCCTTCAAGCAGATCCATTTAATTGCCCTTCATTGCATCACCCAACAAGATTCAACCAAATTTAGGACACAGACAACCTAAAAAACTAGCTATGACCTCTGACAGCAACCAATCAGGATACTCTTCTTGTGCTCCAGGAAGTTCAAAGCCAGAGAGGGTATAAAACCCAGGGACTCTCAGCATCTCTTCCCTTTTTTTTTCACTCAAGATCTCCAAGCAGCGGTGAAATATAAAATGTGTTACTACCAGTTCTGTGGATGTGGCTTGGTGGGGGGGAGGGTAATGTGACTGGGTGGGCGTGGCCAACTTTTTTTTTTTTAAAGTTTTCAAAGCATTTTTTCTAATGCTTTGAAAAGCCTCTGGCGATCAGGCAACTCAGCTGGGATCGTCAGAGAGGCTTTTTAAAAAATACCTCTCTTCCGATCAGGCAGCTCACCTGGGATCGTCAGAGACTTCTCAAAGCATTTTTTTTACCACCTCTTCGGCCAAGAAGTTGCAGAAAAAAATGCTTTGAAAAGCCTCTGAGGATCCCAGCTGAGCCGCGCGATCATCAGAGGCTTTTTTTTTAACTTTTAAAAGCATTTTTTCTTCGAAAGAGGTTGTAGAAAAAATGCTCTTAAAAGTTAAGAAAAAAAAAGCCTCTGATGATCCTGCAACTCAGCTGAGCATGGAGGAGGGGATGCAGGGATTTTTGCTACCGGTTCTCCGAACCACCCACCGCCATCGCTACCGGATCGGGCGATCCGGTCTGAACCGGGAGCATTTCACCCCTATCTCCAAGCCATGTTCATCAACAAACCTTTCCAAGCAACTTCCATGAATCCAGTGTCTTTTCCGCCACTTGGAACTGAACCCAGTTGGACATTTCTTCCAACAGAACAAAGGTTCTTGGTTATGCAAGCATTTCCCATCCTTCCAAAACCCTGTCATAGTAATGAAAGAAACTACAAACCTAATTTAAAGCCTGCAATTTCTCACGGCCAGTTTCTGAAAGTTACATCTGGAGGTCACCAAGTGGAGAACCTTTGACCTAAGTTAAGAATTGAGAAGGAACCACGATGATCTGCCGACTGTCCATGGCAGAATGGACATCTGTGCCCAATGGGATCCATCAGTGATGCTGGATCCTACTTAAGGAACTGTTAGCCTAATGACTTCCCCAGATGCTTAATTGCATTTCATTAGGCAAATGCATGGTTACTTTTATGCAGAATAATCATTCCCCATAGAATATTTCACGATTGGCCTAAGGACAATAAGAACAACGTGTACGTCAATAAGAGTCTATCTAGGTCAGCTTTAGTTAATTTTTCATTAATTCCGATTTTATCTGATCGTTTGGAAAAGAGAGAGAGAGAGAAAGAGAGAGATCCCTCGTCAAAGTTCCCATAACTACATTCCTAAAGTTTCAGCTCGCTTGATTACAGATTAACAGAGTTGGAAGGGATCTTATAGGTCATCTAGTCCAACCCCACACCCAAGCAGGAGATCCTACACCGTTTCTGACAGATGGCAGTCCAGTCTCTTCTTGAAAGCCTCCAGTGATGAAGCTCCCACAACTTCTGATTGATTGTTCTCACTGTCAGAAAGTTCCTCCTTATTTCTTTGGTCAGTTTCCACCCATTATTCCTTGTCTAGCCTTCATGTGCCTTGGAAAACAGCTTGACCCCCTCCTCTCTGGGGCAGCCCCTTCAATATTGGAAGACTGCTATCATGTCTCCCCTGGTCCTTCTCTTCACTAAACCAGCCATGCCCGTTCCTGTAACCGTACTTCATATTTGAGCCAAGCATTATGCATATCCAGCAGTGGTGAAATGTAAAATTTGTTACTACCAGTTCTGCGGCCATGGCTTGGTGGTGGTGGTGGTAATATGACTGAGTGGGTGTGGCCAACTTTTTTTTTTTTACTTTTAAAACCATTTTTTCTACAATCTCCTTGGCCGAAGAGGTTGTAAAAAAAATGCTTTTAAAGCCTCTGACGATCCCAGCTGACTTGCCTGATCGGCAAAGGCTTTTTTCCCCTTTAAAAACATTTTTTCTATAACCTCTTTGGCCGAAGGGGTTGTAGAAAAAATGCTTTTAAGAGCCTCTGATGATCCCAGAGGCTTTTTTTTTTTACTTTTAAAAGCATTTTTTCAGCCAAAGAGGTTGTAGAAAAAATGCTTTTAAATGCTTTTAAAAATTAAAAAAAAAGCCTCTGATGATTGCGTGGCTCAGCTGGGCAATGGGGGGGGGCGTGCAGAGATTTTTGCTACTGGTCCTCCAAACCATCCGCCTCCATTGCTAATGGATCGGGCGATTCGGTCCGAACCGGGAGCATTTCACCCCTGGTATTTAGGCTTCTTAAAGCAGTTGACTTCGGAATAAGCTTCTCAAAACTCAATCGGGACTTACTTCAGAGTAGACTTGCACTGGGAAAAAAAATGGCACTGAATCTGCACCATTCCATGTGGTCCTCGTCTTATGACCACAATTGAGCCCAAAATTCCTATTTCTAAGGGAGATAGTTGATAAGATAACAACTAAGCTAAGGTAGTTGCCTCATTTTACGACCTTTCGCGCCACAGTTAAGAAGACACAGTTAAAGTTACAACCGTGTTACAGGTTCATTTAGTGTTCTATGAACGTTTTTCACAGCTACGACCTTTGCAGCATCTCCAGGGTCAGCTGATCAAAATTCAGACGCTTGGCAACTAGTTCATACTTATGACGGTTGCAGGGCCCCGGGGTCATGGGATCCCCTTTGGGGACCTTCTGACAAGCGAAGTCAATGGGGGAGCCCGATTCACTTAACAACCAGGCGACTAACTAATCAACTGCAGTGATTCACTTAACAACTGTGGGAAGAAACGTCGTAAAACAGGGCGAAGCTCACTTAACAAATGTCTCACTTAGCAACAGAAATTTGTGGGCTCAATTGTGGTCATCAGTCGAGGACTACCTGTACTAACTTAACAACTGTGGCAAGAAAGGTCATAAAATGAGTCAGACTTCACTTAAGAACTGTCTCACTTAGCAACATAAATTTTGGGCTCGATTGTGGCCGTAAGTCAAGGACTACCTGTATTGTTTTCTTTCAGGCAAGGACCCGCTTCAAAGATACTGTTCTGACTCAGCTTCCCAAACATGACAAAACCTCTGTATTTAAATTAATGATTCCTTTATTAGGCGTGCCAGCAGCCCCCGCAAAAAGTTTCTCTTACACCACAGGTTATCTGCCACACCTATTCATCTCTGCCCCCTGCCTTTTATCCCCAGAGCTAGGGTGGGGCTTTTCTAGCAGTGGTGGCTCTTCTGTCCCAAGAACCGGCCCATAGGTTTCCACTGCTCTCCTCTCCTCTGCCTTCTGTGCATCTACGTATCAGGCACTGGACCCAGTTGTTCCTCCTCTTCCTCATCAGCCACCTCCAGTCCTGGGGGCTGTTGACTCTCCATCTGAGGGCTGACGGACGGCCCAGGCTCCACCTCCATCTCTCTCTCACACACACAGCTCCATTCCCTCTTCCCTCTCGGAGCTCTCAGATTGCCTTGATGCTGATCCTGACTCCCACGCTTCCACCACTGATTCAGCTGCTGGAGAGGCCGGCAGCGGACAAGCTACAACAGATCCTTTCTTACCACAATTGCATTTCCTTGCTCAGGGTTTCTCAACTTCAACTCTTGAAGATGTGTGGATTTCAACTCCCAGAATTCCCTAGTCAGTGCTGGCTGGAGAATTCTGGGAGTTGAAGTCCATATCACTTAAAAGGTGCTCAAACTGATTTTGCTATTCCTCTCCCGCTGCCTTCTTTCTGCTGAGTAAATATACCTGCTAACCAGCAAGAACTTTTGAAGGAGCTGACCTGTTTTTTTTCCCCATCATCAAAAGACAAACCTGATATTTCTCGATATCTTTAGTTAAGCAATTGTGTGAGTTCACTACAGACCTTTTCAGGATCTTTCCACTTGGGCAGCCCACTTTTTCTTAGCTTAGTTTGGCCCTGCGGCTAAACGATTGGAGCCCCTGCTGTGAGGCGGGAGGGAGGGGGCATATAAATTGTTTTAACTAAATACATTAAATGAAAATAAACCCAGCTACAGACCTGGGGGATCCAGCCTCCAAAGTGTTGTTACTGCATGGCAGTAAAACTTGTGTGTCTGTTGTGAGGCAATTGCAAACCGAAGAAGGGATGTGGCATGGGGTTTTTAAATGGGGTTTTGGTCTCTTCAGGCAAACTGCTGAAATTTGTCCAAACCTCACAGCAAACACAACACAACGAGCTGGCCCAGAGCTACTGGGGAACATCGCAAATATTAGTTCAGCATCGCGCAGCGGACAAACTCGACAAAGTGTGCCATTGCTGAGACAGCAGGGAGACCCATGAATATGGATGAGCTCACTTAATAACATCTAAAGAAAAGGTTCCGGAAATCAAAACGTCCCTTTAAAGCATAACAAACAATCTTTGGTTTTCTCCGGGCAGATACTACAGGTAGTAGTATCAACGTACGACCACAATGGAGGTCACAAAATTTTTGTGGCCAAGTGAAACATTGTTCTTAAGTGAGCTCTCCCCCACTTTATGACTTTTCTTGCCACATTTGTTAAGTGGAATTCCTGCCGTTCTTAAATTGCCACGTTTCCCCGAAAATAAGCCCTCCCCGAAAATATTTAAATGCATGCGCAGCTGGTCCCTGCCATTTCCTCTGGTTAGGGTTAGGGAGACAGAGCTGGAAATCAGATAAGATGGCTCCACGCGCCCCAAAATAATAAGACCTCCCCGAAAATAAGGCCAAGCGCTTATTTCGGGGTTCAAAAAAACATAAGACAGGGTCTTATTTTCGGGGAAACGTGGTAGTAACATGGTTGTTAAGTGAATCTGGCTCCCCCCTTTGAGTTTGCTTGTCAGAAGGTCGCAAAAGGGTATCACATGACATCGGGATGCTGCATCTGTCGTAAGTATGAGTCAGTTGCCAAGTGTATGAAATTGGAACATGTGACGGTGGGGATGCTGCCACAGTTGGAAATGCGAGAACTGGTCATTGTCTCCCTTTTTTCACTGCTGTCGTAACTTCGATAGGACACTAAACGAATGGTTGTAAATCAAGGAGTACCTGGATTCTTTAGCTTGAATTTTGGTTCATTTTCTGGAGCATAACTTGTTCTTCTTCTTGTTCTTTGTGTTTGTTCATGATTCGGTAGGTTATGTGAGAAAGAACGAGGGAAAATGGCATTGTACTATTTGAGTGGCTAATTTGAAGGGCACTCAGGCGTGATGACACTTGCAGTGACACCTCTGCTCCATTAAAAAGAGCAAAAATAACAGCTGGGCTCCATAGGCCTACAGAAACTGCCAGGTTGCTCTGGAATTAGCATAATTTGCAAATGAATAAACCCGGTCAGAAACGCCTTGTAAAAGATGGCATTTTTGTGGCCACTTCCATCTGTCATCGTGTGACCCCCTGCAAACTGTGAGCAACCCTTTCAGAAATGTTCTCCTAGAAGACCGAAGGAAACCCCCAAATCATCTTAAGAGTTGCCGAAATGAGATGAAAGTCAAGAGCCTGAAATTTAAAGGAGAACAGCACAAAGCTTTCCGTTGAATTCCCAGCAGCCAAATGCACAGGCATAAAATGGGAAATTCTTGCCTTGGACTCGTGTGAAGGATCTTGAAATAGTTATAGATTGCACACCAGCTCTCTCTCCCTCTCTCCTATCTACCATATTTCCCCGAAAATAAAATATCACCTAAAAATAAGCTCCAATGCATTTTTGGAGCAAAAATTAGTATAAGACCCAGTCTTATTTTCTGGGAAATATGGTCTCTCCCTCTCCTCTCCCTATCATCTATCATTTATTATCTATTATCTATCTATCTCTATCTACTATATGTCTGTCTGTCTGTCTGTCTGTCTATCTATCTATCTATCTATCTATCTATCTATCTATCTATCTATCTATCTATCTATCTATCTATCATCTATCTATCTATCTATCTATCTATCTATCTCTATGATTTATATCTATTATCTGTCTATCTCTATGTATGTATCTCTATCTATCTATCTCTATCATCTATCATCTATCATCTATCATCTATCTATCATCTATCTATCTCTATCATCTATCTATCTATCTATCTATCTATCTATCTATCTATCTATCTATCTATCTATCTATCTATCATCATCTATTTATCTATCTATCTATCATCTATTATCTATATATCTCTATCTCTATCTTCTATCTATCTATCTATCTATCTATCTATCTATCTATCTATCTATCTATCATCTATCTATCTATGATCTATATCTATTATCTGTCTATCTCTATCTATGTATGTATCTCTATCTATGTATGTATCTCTATCTATCTATCTATCTATCTATCTATCTATCTATCTATCTATCTATCTATCTATCTATCTATCTTTCATCTATCATCTATCTATCTACCATGCAGCGGTGAGTTTCACATTTTGTTCCACCAGTTCGCGTTGTGTGTGCATGCTCGCTTCGCACGCGTGCCTTCCATGCATGCACTTTACTCAAATGCACACCTTCCATGCATGTGCCCAGCCTCAAAAATATGCCTAAATAGGATGGCATAGAGCTGGGGCAGGTGGGTTGGCCCACCCACAATTTCCACTACTAGTTCATCTGAACCAGTCTGAACCGTTAAATACCACCTCTGCTACTGTGTTTCCCCAAAAATAAGACCCGGACTGCTAGTTTGAAAGAGGGTTCCAAGAGGCCATCTATGTCCAACAGCCCCCTCTCAACAGAGGGGAAGGGATATGACATCATCTACCTCCAGTCTACAACAGAGTCCTTTCACCAGTTCCAAGAAGGCTCCACACCCATTTGCACCACTCAGGTGACCCTGAGGACACAGATGAACCTCCAGGTGGCCTCAACGATTCTCTAAAAGGATGCAAATGACCAGCTGTCTGCAAGGAGTATAAATCCTTCCATTCCCCACCATCCAGTAAGAACTGAAGATGCTTCCTGGATGAGAAGCAACATATCTTCAAAGAAAAACCAGAAAATCCAGTTGCCTCTTGAAAATAAGCACCTTTAGGACTGCCCCCGAGAGTTGGATATGAATGGACAGGGGAAACTTTTCCCTGTTGACTGTTGTGACTGCAGCCCCCTTCATCAGATGCATGGAGTAGGTCAACTGGTAGAGCATTTAAACTGGGATGGGGGGAAGAGAGAGAGAGGCAGAGGGAGGTTGGTTAGATTGCAACTATCTTATCAAAACGGGAATGTGTTAAAAACCCCTGGTGTTTGCAGACCCCTTCAGAGATTGCTGGAAACCTTTTGATATATGTGAGGGAAGCAATTTCTCTCTCAGTGGGACCCGGTAACATCTTGCTTTTCCAAAACAATCACTTTGAGGCCTTGCATGGAGATTCCTTGGAGACTCAAAGGCTCTGATGTTACTAAATTCTTGTTTGGAGTTTGGATGTCAGAAACTTGTTTCCATCCATTCTTTTCTACAAAGTTTTCCCTAGTAGATTCAAGATTCCAGATGTTGCTGGCGGATGATGGCCGAAATCTCTTGTTTCTCAACCTCGGGAATTTTAAGATGGGTGGGCTTCAACTCCCAGAATTGCGAATCTTAGGATGCGTGGATTTCAACAATGCATTTTCATGTCCTTTGGACTATGACATTTGGAGAAACTGCCCAGGGAAAAAAACCGAAGACCATTGGCTTGTCCTGTCTGTTTTCACTTTGTCATTCTGGGGTACTGAGTGTAGACTAATGAGGGGGAAAAAATGAATATCAACAATGGTAGAATCAGGCTGAAGCATAACAGAACTGACAAAAGTAAAGGAGGTCTGAATACTTTCTGAATGCACTGTATATACACATCCCCCCCCCATATATATATATACATACACACACACACACATACACAGAGTATATTATACACACACTCATGCACAAACTTATACCTAGCATACTATACATACATACATACATACATACATACATACATACATACATACATACATATTGGGGATACACACAGACACTATATCTATATAGATATAGATATGCATGCATGCATATCTATATCTATATACATTATGTCTATCATCCACCGTATCTATCATCTCTCTCTGTCCCCCTCCCTCCCTCCCTCTGTCTATCATCTACCTATCTATCTATCATCTATCTATATCTATCTATCCTCTGTCCCCTTTCTCATCTCTCTCTTTCATCTACCTACCTATCAATCTTTCTACCTATCAATCTATCTACCTACCTATCATCTATATCTATCTATCCTCTGTCCCCTTTCTCATCTCTCTTTCATCTACCTACCTATCAATCTTCCTACCTATCTATCTACCTACCTATCATCTATCTTCCATCCCCCCTCTCATCTCTCTATCATCTACCTACCTATCAATCAATCTTCCTACCTATCAATTTACCTACGTATCATCTATCTTCTATCCACCCCTCTCTCATCTCTCTCTCTCATCTACCTATCAGTCAATCTTCCTACCTATCAATCTATCTATCTACCTATCATCTATCTTTTATCCCTCCCTCTCTCATCTCTCTCTCTCTACTGTATCATCTATCTATCAGTGATGGGTTTCAAATTTTTTTTACTACTGGTTCTGTGGGTGTGGCTTGGTGGGCGTGGCATGGCTTGGTGGGTGTGGCAGGGGAAGGATACTGTAAAATCTCCATTCCCACCCAACTCTGGGTGAAGGATACTGTAAAATCTCCATTCCCTCCCCATTCCCAGGGAAGATTACTGCAAAATCCCATATTTCCTTCCAATCAGCTGGGACTCGGGAGGCAGAGAATAGATGTGGGCGGGGCCAGCCAGAGGTGGTATTTACCAGTTCTCCAAACTAATCAAAATTTCCGCTATCGGTTCTCCAGAACTGGTCAGAACCTGCTGGAACGCACCTCTGCTATCTATTCTATCTACATGCACACACATATTTATATGTGTATCCATTCTCCCTTCAATCTCTTCTGGCACTGATGATGTTACTTAGCTTGGTAATGAAATTGACTACAATGGTTGATGCACATAAGCATCTCTGCTTGTTACAACTCAGAGCAATGATGCCTTAGTCTCTACATTAACCGGGCCAGACAATCATTTGGTCAACTTGCTAAATATAAAGTCAAGTAATTATATCTTACAAGGGACGTAAAAATCCACAGAAAATCTGCCAATGCTCAGGGGAAAAAAAAAACGACAACAAAATTCATTGCAAGATTAATCTTTATTAAGCTCCACCAAAATAAAACAAACAGGTACGCAAGCTTTTGAGCTCACGACAATATTTCATCGGAGAAGATTTACCAAAAGCTGGGGAGGGGGTGGGGAGAGAACAAGGAAAATCCTCCAACGGCATTTTAAAATTGCTGCAGGCTAAGCAGTGATTGCAAATGTGAAGTGTAAGCTGGGAACAGCCACATTCTCCAAGCATCTGACTCAATTCTAAAATTAATAACAAGTAAATTACGGCTTAGGATCCTTAAGTCTGACTTCCTGGGCAACAAACAAAATGTATTTTGGAACCAAATGAATCTCCAGGTTTTCAATTATGGGGTTCTAAAGGAATCAAAATACTCACATTTAATATTTGCACACCCACCCACAAATTATGTCTGGATATCTTCCGATGCTGAAGTCCTCGAATTACAACCATCGGTTTAGTGAATGTTTCAATGGCACTGAAAAAAAGGGATCTAAGACTGGTTTTTCACATTGATCACTGTTGCATCTCCATGGTCATGTGATCAAAATTCGGACGCTTGACAACTGGCATGTATTTATGAGGGTTGCAGTGTCCCGGGGTCATGTGATAATCTTTTGAGGCCTTCTGACAAGCAAAGTCAATGGAGAAGCCGATTCACTTAACAGCCAGGTTACTAACTTATCAGCTGCAGGGATTCACTTAACAACTGTGGCAAGAAAGGGGATAACATTGGGCAAAACTCACTGAACAACTGTTTTGCTTAAACATTTTGGCCTCAATTGTGGCCATAGGTCGAGGACTACCTGTATGGTAAAGTATTTTTTTGGAGCATATCATGAATTGGCCAGCTTGAAGCTGGGTGGTAAGTAGCTGTGGGGAGGGCTGTTGTAAGTTCAAATAGTCACTGAGTGACCAGTTGTAAGTCAAGGACTACTTGAATTTTGCAGGAACCCTGAGGTGCAAAGGGAACCAGAATGTGTCATGATCATCTATGCTACTTTTGAAGCCATCACGAAAGAAATACAGCTAATTTGTGCTGACAGACCCTTGTGAATTTAAGCAGGATTGAACATTTTTAAATACCGTATTTTTCGGATTATAAAACACACTCCTCCCCCCCCCCAAAAGTGGGTGGCAATGTCAGTGCATCTTATAGACCAAATATGGCTCTGTTTTTGGCCTCCTGAACACCCCCCCCGGGCGCGTCACGTTTTCACCAAAAATGGACCTGTTTTTCGCAAAAACGGGACACACAGAGGGGTTTGGAGGCCTGCAGAGTGCTCCTGAGGATTGGGGAGGGCCAAAACGGGACAAGTGAGGAGTTCGGGAGGCCAAAAATGGGCCCATTTTTCACAAAAACAGGCCCATGTTTCACAAAAACAGGCCCATGTTTCACAAAAACAGGATGAGCAGAGGGTTTGGGAGGCCTGCAGAGTGCTCCTGGGGCCCGGGGAGGGCAAAAACCAGATGCATGGAGATGAAAAACTATTTTTTTTCTGGTTTTCCTCTTCGAAATCTAGGTGCATCTTATACTCCGGTGCGTCTTATAGTCCGAAAAATATGGTATGTTTATATTTCTCCAATGATAACAAAATAGGAGAGTTAGAAGGGAACTTCCAACTAGGAAGGTCTAGACTAGGTCATCTAATCCACCGCCCTGCTCAAGCCGAAAACCCCGTGCCTATTTTGGACAAATGGCTGTCCAATCTCTTCTTGAAAACTTCCAGTGTTGGAGCATTCACAACTTCCGGAGGCAAGTAGTTCCACTGATTAATTGTTCCCACTGTCAGGAAATTTCTCTCCTTAATTCTAGGTTGGTTCTTTCCTTGATTAGCTTCCATCCATCTGTTGTTAATCTACAGCAGGGTTGCAGGGAGTGGTGGCAAGGTGGTAGGTCAGAAGTAGAAGGGGATGCTTTTTCAGGGGGCGGATGAGCCTTTTCTACCCACCCACCCCCACGTGAAATCCTCTTTGCATTCTTCCAAGCGGCAGGTTGCAAAACAGGGGCAGCAGTTTTGCATTGCTCTCTGGCATGCAAGTTTGAAATGAGGCCAAAGGCTGCATGAAATTAGGCCCGGGCTGGATGTGATCCAGGCCTGATCCTAAAATGCATTGCAGACTGGACTGCAGCCAAACTCCTGTTGATTTGAGAGCAGAACAACAGAGTCGGAAGGGGCCTTGGAGGTCTTCTAGTCCAACCCCCTGCTCAAGCAGGAAACCCTACACCACTTCAGACAAATGGCTGCCCATCCTCTTCTTAAAAACCTCCAATGTTGGAGCGTTTACAACTTCCGAAGCAGTGGTGGGTTTCAAATGTTTTTACTACCCGGTTCTGTGGGCGTGGCTTGGTGGGCGTGGCATGGCTTGGTGGGCGTGGCATGGTGGGCGTGGAAGGGGAAGGATACTGTAAAATCTCCATTCCCTCCCACTCCAGAGGAAGGATACTGTAAAATCTCCATTCCCTCCCCACTCCAGGGGAAGGTTACTGCAAAATCCCCATTTCCTCCCGATCAGCTGGGACTTGGGAGGCAGAGAATAAATGAGGGCGGGGCCAGTCAGAATTTTTACTACCGGTTCTCTGAACTGCTCAAAATTTGATGTTAATCTCTGTTTATCGAGGGATTGGTTGCTGGCAGAGAAGGTGTTTTGATTTTTTGTTTCCTAAAGGGGGGAAAAAAACAGCTCCTTACCAGCAATAATACCCAGATAATAAGCAGAGATTTACGCCAAGATCAATACTAGACCAACTATCGAGCAGTAAATGATCAAGAGCCTAACCAAGGAACTGCCAAGAATGCTCCCACCAACACTGACAGGGCAAGACATTTGTATATAAACAGAGAGCAAACCTCACTCCCTTCTAGCACTGATGAGGTTGCCTAGCTGGGTAATGAAACGTCTGCAAGTCCAGCTTAAGAGACCAAGGACCCTACTGTCCTGAAAATATAGCTTTAACTATCCAGTGATTCAATGGTGGGATTAAAATTTTTTTATTACTAGATCTGTGGGTGTGGCTTGGGGGGTGTGATGTGGCTTGGTGGGCATGGCAGGGGAAGGATACTATAAAATCTCCATTCCCTCCTCACTCCAGGGGAAGGTTAATGCAAAATCCCCGTTTCCTCTCGATCAACTGGGACTCAGGAGGCAGAGAATAGATGGGGGCAGGGCCAGTCAGAGGTGGTAGTTACTGGTTCTCCGAACTACTCAAAATTTCTGCTACTGGTTCTCCAGAACTGGTCAGAACCTGCTAAAAAACAGCAGGTAGAGTGTATGAGTAGAATGTATAACCAATAAATTACCAATTGGCAATAACTCACAAGATGTGGTGATGCATATCCTAGCAGACAAAATAGGGCAATTTACAAAAGAGAAAATGAAACTTTGGGTCTGGCAGCAATTAAAAAAAAAGTATTGAAAACATAAAATTGATCCACAACGGTGTCCCTCTGGTCATGGGATCAGCCCTGCATCTGGAAACAGGAAAGGAGGTAAGGTTATTTCAACTACAGAACAAATGGGAAAAACAGAGATAAATCATTCCTTCCCCAACTTCTATATGTAATGAAGTGTGTAGCTCCAATAAAAACACTTTCATGTTTTGTGGTGTCGCCGTGTATGCTAATAGAAATGGTTTTTATGTTCCTGCTTCTTAACACCCTCTGATTACTCTATTGGGAGTGACAGAAGAGAATCAGAATAAACCTGGAAGGGACATTGAAGGTCCTACTCCAACTCTATTCAAGCTATTCTCCAAAGCACCTGAGGGTTGGACAAGAAGCAATGGGTGGAAACTAATCAAGGAGAAAAGCAATTTAGAACTAAGGAGAAATTTCCTGACGGTTAGAACAATGAATCAGTGGAACAACTTGCCTCCAGAGGTTGTGAATGCTCCAACACTGGAAGTTTTTAAGAAGATGCTGGATAACCATTTGTCTGAAGTGGTTTAGGGTTTCCTGCCTGGGCAGGGGGTTGGACTAGAAGACCTCCAAGGTCCCTTCCAACACTGTTATTCTGTGTTTAACCCCCTGCTCAAGCAGGAGACCCTATACCATTTCAGAGAAGTGACTGTTCAGTCTTTTCTTAAAGACCTCCAGTGATGGAGTGCCCACAATGTCCGAAGGCAACTTCTGTCCCATCGGTTAATTGTTTTCACTCTTAAGAAGTTTCTCCTTAATTCCAGATTGCTTCTCTCCTTGATTAGTTTCCATCCATTGTTTTGTGTCCTGCCCTCTGGTGCTTTGGAGAATAGAATAGAATAGAATAGAATAGAATAGAATAGAATAGAATAGAATAGAATAGAATAGAATAGAATAGAATAGAATAGAATAGAATAGAATAACAGAGTTGCTCAAACAATTGCTAGGATCAAATATTGCCTCTAGCTCTGTGAAATATAGATAGTCCTCAATTTACAACAGTTCACTTAGGGACCGTTTGAAGTTGCAACGGCACTGAAGAAAGAAACTTAGGACCATTTTTCACACTTTATGACCATTGCAGCAGCGCCATGTCATGTGATTTACATTCGGATGCTTGACAACTGACTCAGATTTATGATGGCTGCAGTGTCCCGGGGTCACGTGATTCCCCTTTGGCGGCCTTCTGACAATCAAAGTCAAGGGGAAAACCAGATTCACTCAGCCACCGTGCTACTAATTTAACAACTGCAGTGATTCACTTAACAAAGGTTGTAAAATAGGGCAAAACTCCCTTAGCAAATTTCTCAATTTAGGAACCTAAATTTTGGACTCAGTTGTGATGATAAATTGAGGACGACCAATACCAATTTGTTCCCTAGAGAATGTTTGGCCGTCACAGCCTTGGTGGGTTTCAAATTTTTTTTCTAGCGGTTCTGTGGGTGTGGCTTGGTGGGTGTGACATGGCCTGGTGGGAGTGGCTTGGTGGGCGTGGCAGGGGAAGGATACTGCAAAATCCCCATTTCCTCTCAATCAACTGGGACTCGGGAGGCAGAGACTAGACGGGGGCGGGGCCAGTCAGAATTTTACTACCTGTTCTCCGAACTACTCAAAAGTTCCACTACCGGTTCTCAAGAACTGGTCAGAACCTGCTGAAACCCACCTCTGCGTCACAGCCTTAGTTAACGTTTTAACCGTTTTCTTACATAGCTGATATGCTAGAGTTCTACTGACCTTGGAATCAGTGGTGGGATTCAAATAATTTAGCAACCGGTTCTCTGCCCTAATGACTGGCTGGATGGGCGGGGCCATGGTGGGTGTGGCCAGGGAGTGTGACAGGCAGCACTCAGCCTTCTGCACCCCCCTGGGAGCAAAAACAGGTCACGGTGGGGTGAGCGCCATCCCCCCCGTGCCCTGTTTTGGGCCTAGTAGGCCTCCCTGCAGCCTCCTGGGAGCGAAAACAGGCCGTGGTGTGTCTGTGTATGTATGTGTGTGTGGCACAGTGGTGGGTTGCCCCCAGTTCGGACAGGTTCTATAGAACCGGTAGTAAAACTGGCGGGAGGCTCCGCCCACCGACCCTGACATCATCAAAACGCTTCTGCGCATGCAAAGAAGCGTATGTGTGCGCCCGAGCAAAGCGAGCACATGCGCGCGGCCCCATTATGAACCGGTAGTAAAAGTAGAACCCACCCCTGGCATGGCACCCCCCCATGCGCCCCATTTTGGGCCTAGGAGGCCTCACTGCACTTACCTAGAAGTCAAAATGGGGCGTATGGGGACTCCTGGAAGGGGCGGGGCTGGAAGGGGGGAAGTCAGCCAGCAATTTCACTACCGGTTTACCCGAACTGCCTGAATCCCATCACTGCTTGGAATATTTGGGGTGTGTGGAGAAATGCTGCCTAAGGAACTATCAGATAAAAGAAGGAATAGCCCACAACTGCAGAAATGGGTAGAGAAACAGACTCTAAGGGAGCTCCCCTTAATTTCTCAGACTGTAAAAGAGATGGGGGTAGATTTGCAAGATCCTTTTTAATCTAGCCTTACCACAAAGCAGATTGAGCTCATCTGAATTTCCTACCTAGGAAGGAAGGCTGACAGTTGTTTAATCACTGAGAACCTCTTATGAAAACAGAACTACTTCCAATTGCACACTTTCGAGTTTAATTGCAGCCTTCTAAGCTATTCTCATGTTAGGAGAATAGCAGGCAGAGCTGGGAGGGGCGGAGTTAAGTACGTCATTAGTTTAGAATTTCTACATTGCCACAAGTGGTCAAAGTCCGACTCCTCCTGAATTCTGCTGACCCTCATCTGGTGCCAAGTTAGTGTTGAACTTTAGTGGATCAGATTCTTGTGTATAGGCTGGAATAAATCTACTGTACTGCAACCTTATGAATGGTCCTGAACCCCGGCTCAGATTGGCTGACACAAAAAGCTCTAGAAAAATGGGGAGTGGGAAGAAAGACAATTCATGGTCTTCTGGAACCATCCCCTTACTTTGACTCACATATACTCAACCGTATGAATGGTCCCGATTCTTTGCGCCTGACACCTACCTCTTGTACTATCTCTGTGGCATCCTGTAGGAAGACATCTACCTGCAGGACCAGGATCTCCAGGCTGGCCACGAGCCCCGGGAAATCCAGATGGACCAATACTACCTGGAGGTCCTTTGGAGCCTTGTTGGCCAACCACCATTTCTCCTGGAGGACCTAGGTGAAAGAAAAATATAAACAGAACTAATATTCTATCAGTCCAGGCTAATGATAAGCCTTGGCTTAAACCCACAGAATTAGGAGAAATGGCTGGAAAAGAATGGCTGAGTCCTAATCTTATATGACTCAGGTAAGGTGAAAACGTCTAGAGTAGGTGGCCTCATCCATTCTCCAAAATACAATGAGCCGATGGGACATGCTTAGTACTTGGATGTGACATCACCAGGAAATCTGAGAGGGAAATTGAAAATTAAGCGGACAATACAAACGATGCATCCATGCAGATTTCTTGGCGAGATACCTGTGGACTTCAACTCCCAGAATTCCCCAGCCAGCATAGGAATTCTGGGAGTTGAAGTCCACAAGTCTTAGAGTTGCCAAGATTGGATACTTGGATGAGACAATAGCCATTAAGGCACCCTTCCCTGATGCGGGAATGGGATAACTCACCCTGGCCAAGATGCTGTGGCCAACTCACCATTGCCAATTCACCATGGCCAACTCGCCACAGCCAACTCACTGCAGGACAATTTAACAATTTATTTAAAATTTATTTTAATTTTTGTGTCATTCACATTTCATCTCTCTTTTTGTATCCTTTCTTTAATGATTCTATTCCATCATTTCTTCAATGTTATGTAACTTTTGTCCCACAGAGAGTTGACCGTGGTGAGTTGGCCACAGCAAGTTGACTGTGGCAAGTTGTTCTACACCCCCCCTCCCACCATGACTTCTAGCTTGAACATATACACATTTAGGGAGGAGGAGGAACCCATCATCCCTATGCATAATTGGTACTGCAGTTGCACTGAACCCAGAATTAGGACTGTGTCAGGGTTCCAAGTAACACCCCCAACTAAAGAAGACTCTGAGGCTTGAAGTTCCTCAAAGTTCCATTTTAGTAGAGATGTCATATTGGCACATCTGGGAAAACCCGAATCTGAAAGTTTCCAGGTTTTCCCCACCCAAAAGAAAGTTCAAGTCCCTGCCTAGGACCCACATGTCCATCATAACATCCCAATCCAAACATCGTGCTGACTGGAGATGCCTCCCAGTTCCAGCCGTCCAGGTGCAGGGCAAGATGTCCTTGACTCTCTGAGAAAGGAATGTTATTATGACTATATATCACCCTGGCTCCATACAATCCCCCCTCCCAAGTTCCCACAGTAGTAAATGTGGCAGACCTGAAGGCCCAATGCAAAAGATGGCTTCCAGGCCTGACAGACTGTTTGCCTAATTTTCAACAGGACTCTTATGTACTAGGAACTTAAATCCATTCTTTTATGTCCTGCACTCAAAGAACATTTTTTGGTCCAACTTTGATGTGATATGATGATGTCTGAGTAGAGATCCTTACTCTGGATTTTTTTTCTCTTCACACCAATGATGACTGACATACCTGCTTGACCGCTTGGTCCTTCAGAACCTTCCATCCTTTGTCCAAAAGAGCCTTTTTCTCCCTTGGGCCCTGGGACACCTGACAGAGGGGAAGAGCCATTTAGAACATAGAATAATAGAGTTGGAAGGGACCCTGGAGGTCTTCTAGTCCAACCCCCTGCTCAAATAGGAGACCCTATGCCTGTGATGGCGAACCTATGGCACGCGGAGCCGTATCTGTGGGCACACAAGCATTGCCCTAGCTCAGCTCTAGCACAAATGCGTGCACCAGCTAGCTGGTTTTCGGGCCTTCCGGGCCCACCGGAAATCAGGAAACCGGCTGTTTCCGGCCTCCAGCGTGGGGGTGGGGAAGGCCATTTTCGCCCTCCCCAGGCTCCAAGAAAGCCTCTGGAGCCTGGGGAGGGTAAAAAATGGGGCTACTGAGCCCACTGGTAACCTTTTTGTTGTCGTGTTGTCGTGTGAGTGGGTCACGCACGCATGTGTAGGGGATCCAGGGCACGGGGAGGAATTGAATTATGGGTGTGGGCACGCGCGTGACGCCCCTCTCTCCCTGCTTTTGGCATGCGACGGCAAACAGGTTAGCCATCACTGCCCTATACCAATGACAGCTAACCTTTTCTGGACCAAGTGCCGAAAGCTGACACGTGTGCGTGCAAACCCCCAAAATGCAATGCGCATGCAGCCCCCGCAGGTGCGCGGCTCTCATGCATGTGTGCACACCCCCGCAGGTGCTCCCTGTTTATGCGTGCGCCCCCTGCGTATTCCCTGCCCCCTGCACATGTGCCACGCCCCCTGCATACGTGCGGTCCCCATGCATTCACACATAGCCACCATGCCTGCATGCATGCGTGTCCCCCCGTGCATGCGCAGCAGAGACCTGAAGACCAGCTGGCCAATGGGAGGTATGTGCACATGCGTGGCAGAGCTGAGGTGGGGCGATGCCTTACGTGCCCACAGAGAGGGCGCTGCATGCCACCTCTGGCACGCATGTCATAGGTTTGCCATCACGGCCCTCTTCCATTTCATACAAATGGCTGTCCGCGTTCTTCTCAAAAACCTCCAGTGATGGAGATCCATTGATGCTCTTCATTTGAAGCTAGCCAAGTGTGTGAGATTCTTAATTTAACTGGACACATTCCGCTCCCTTCAGCTCACTGTGAAGTTTAAAGACACCTTTCTGGCTTCACAGCAAATCTATTCCTGCGTAGAATAATGTTGACTTCTACTTCTAAATGAAATTAAAAGAGAGACCTCAGACCAGAGGTGGGATTCATTCAGTTTTGTCCGGTTCGGGCGAGCTGGTAGTGGCGACTGTGGGAGGCTCCGCCCACCCGCCCAGACCTAATGCTCGAGCACTCACATTTGCAAACCCGTAGGGAAGGTAAGTGAATCCCACCTCTGCCTCAAACTAAATTGAAAAGCAACTGTGCAGTCTTTTTTAAAATTTTGTTTACATGCATTGTGATCCCCGTCCTAATTTTTTGGACAGCTTTCTGTGGAACTTTTTGGACAGATCCAAAGGAACCATAAGCAACCAGTTTGGGGGTGGGGGAGAGACTTTGTTTAATTCGCTCTGAAAGATCAACTAGGAGTATATCTGCAATATATCAGGGATTTCCAACCTCAGGAACCTGAACTTTAAGACTTGAGGACTTTAACTCCCAGAATTCCCCAGCCAGCATGGCATGGTTGGCTGGAGAATCCTGGGAGCTGAAGTCTACAAGTCTTAAAGCTGCGTAGATTGGATATTCGGATCGATATGATCAGTGGCATCTGTAAGCAACTTGAGTTGCTCCTAAGATGCAAGGGCAGCTCATGAAAAGAAAGAAAGAAAGAAAGAAAGAAAGAAAGAAAGAAAGAAAGAAAGAAAGAAAGAAAGAAAGAAAGAAAGAAAGAAAGAAAGAAAGAAAAAAGAAAGAAAGAAAGAAAGAAAAGGCTGAGTGACAGATTTAGGTTGGTGTGTGATCTACTTTTCTTGCCGGCCAATTAAATCAGCAACTTTGACTCTGGCCTGCAAGCCGAAGTAAAAAATACATCACCAAGGGAGCTTAAATGTCTGTTCTTGTTGTCAGAGACTTTTTCTTGCTAAAATCACCTTCTTGGGATCTAAGAATAACCCAGCGGTTCC
The DNA here is from genome assembly GCA_038048745.1 of Coluber constrictor foxii. Classification (NCBI taxonomy): domain Eukaryota; kingdom Metazoa; phylum Chordata; class Lepidosauria; order Squamata; family Colubridae; genus Coluber; species Coluber constrictor. The sequence goes on from CM075960.1 coordinate 9,759,683, forward strand.
CAAAATAAGAGAGAGGGGCATAGATTGATCCTCATATGGAGACTTAATTATTGAATTAATGTGAAGAGATTCCAGCGATGACCTATTTGCAATAAAGAGTCATGTCTTCTCAAAATTTTTAGCTCTGAGTCAAGATGGGACCAGATCGAATACTTTGGCCACCAAATGAGAAGAGAGCAGGACTCATTGGAGAAGACCAGGGGTGGGGCTGCTGGGGGTTCACAGGGGTTTGGGAGAACCTCTAGCTAATATTGTGTGCAGTTTGGAGAACTCCCAAATCCCACTCCTGGCTGGCCCCAGCCAACCCGCCCCACTCCGTCCCTCCCAGCAGTCCCCATTTTGGGTGCAGGGCACACACGGAGGCTCAGGGAGGGTGAAAAATGGGCCTACCAAAAGATCGGGAAGGGAGGAAATGGGCCTGTTCCCAGCCTCCAGAGGGCCTCTGGTGTCTGGGGAGGCCATTTTTGCCCTCTCTGGAGGCTCAAGTAAAGCCTCTGGAGCCCGGGGAGGGCATTTCTGCCCTCCCATGGTGCAGGAGGGCATTTCTGCCCTCCCGTGGTGCAGGAGGCCGACTAGGCCACACCCACCATGGCCACGCCCACCCAGCAACCAGGCAGTGAATTCCTTGCTAAAATTTTTGAAGACCACGACTGGAGAAGACCCCGATGTTGGAAAAGATGGAAGGCAAAAGGAGAAGGGGGCGGCAAAGGAGGAGATGATTTAGAAAGACTCATCCTTGTAATGGACATGAATTTGGGAGATTCCAGGAGACAGTGGAGGACGGAGGGGCCTAGCACCTGTGGTCCATGAGGTTCAGGAAAAATTGGACATGACTTAGTGTCTGAACAACAAGAAAATGGGAGAGAGACCCTTCTGAAGATGCAGGAATGAACTATAATCCGAAAATAAAACCAATAGGTATGCATTTGCCTGCTCCCAACAGACAGGAACCAAGATGGTAGAGGGAAAATCATCCTGCAAAGGCTTGTCTCTCTTTCATATCTCTCTGGGATGCAGGTACAAAAGGGGTGGAGCTTACAGTGTGACACTCCATCTACCGTAAAAGTGTAATGAAGAGAAGGACTAGGGGAGAGATGAGAGCAGCGTTCCAATATCTGAGGGGCTGCCACAAAGAAGAGGGGGTCAACTTATTCTCCAAAGCAGCTGAAGCAGGGGCGGATTTCAGAACCCATCACTACTGGTTTGCTCGTGGACACACGCACACATGACGCTTTTGTGCACATGCAGAAGCTTCTGTGCATTCTCAGAATCATCCGGGTGGGTGGGCGGAGCCTCCCTCTGCTGCCGCTACAGGTTCGCCCGAGCTGGTGTGAACTGGTAGCAACCCACCACTGAGCTGAAGGCACGACAAGAAGCAATGGATGGAAACTAGTCAAGGACAGAAGGAACCTAGAATAAAGGAGGAATTTCCTGACAGTGAGAGCAATTGGGACAGCTTGTCTTCAAAGTTATGGATGCTCCATCACTGGAGGCTATTAAGAAGAGATTGGACAACCATTTGTCTGAAATGCCATAGGGTCTCCTGTTTAAGCAGGGGACTGGACTAGAAGACCTCCAAGGTCTCTTCCGTTCTCTTCCGTTCAATCCTTCCTCTTCCTATTTTCACCCACCACGGCCGCTCTGTTGTTCTACCTCTTTCTCCTGGATATCCATCTCTTCCTGGAAGTCCGGGCATCCCGATTTCTCCTCTTTCACCTTTCACTCCAGGGAAACCGGTGAGGCCAGTGGGTCCAGGCTCTCCAGCCTTCGGTTCCTCCTCCCAAATGGGGACAGGTTTCCGCGATTGTTCGTGAACGAAAGTGTCGAACTTTAACACATGAGCTGAAGAAGAACAAATGGAAAGTAGTGAGATTTTCCTTCTTGACTCCCCCACCCGAACTGTCCTCTTTCCTGCATTTTCTGAAGTCGTTTAACAAATCTTTTTTAAAATGAACAACAGGCTTTTCCAGGGGTGGGATTCTAAAATGTTAGCAACCAGTTCTCTGCCCGGTCGCTGGGTGGGCATGGCCTACTCAGCCTCTTACACCATGGCGGAGAGGGGACGTTTTCGCCCACCCCAAGCTCCGGAGGCTTTCCTCAAGCCTCTAGGAGGGCAAAAACGGGCTCCCCCGGGCTCTGGAGGCCCTCCGGAGGCTGGAAATGGGCCTGTTTCCGGACTTCTGGAACATCTGGGAGGTCGGTTTTTCGCCCTCCCCAGGCTCAGGAGGCTTTCCTTGAGCCTCTGGGAGAGTGAAAACAGCCTCCCCCGGGCTCCAGAGGCCCTCCAGAGGCTTCTGGAACATCTGGGAGGCCCGCTTTTTGCCTTCCCAGAGCCTCCACGCAGGTGCTGCACTGACGTGGCATCCAAAATGGGCCATGTGGAGACTTCTGGAAGGGGAGGGGCAGGGTGGGCGGGGCCAGCCAGTCCTTGCAACAACCCGTTCGGCAAATCAGATGTAAAATTAGCATCTGGTTTGCTCAAACCGGTCTGAACCGGCTGAATCCCATCCCTGGGCATTCAACCCCAGATCTGTGCAATCAAACTAAGCATCGTTCTTGTCAATATCATCTAGTGCTCCATGTACAACCACAGTTGAGCCTGGATAGCTCAACAGGCTAAAAGCAGACTAAAGCCTGTTATTAACATCCAGCTGTCTGCGATTACACCAGTTCGAATCTCACCAGGATCAAGGTTGACTCAGCCTTCCATCCTTGCTAAGGTGGGTAAATTGAGGACCCAGTTTGTGGGGGCAATAAGCTGACTTTGTATAAATATACAGAAGTATGAAGGCTATTGCTTAACGCATTGTAAGCCGCCCTGAGTCTCTGGAGAAGGGCGGCATTAAATCTAATTAAAAAAAGACGAAGAAAGGAAGAAAGAAAGAAAGAAAGGAAGAAAGGAAGAAAGAAAGAAAGAAAGAAAGAAAGAAAGAAAGAAAGAAAAAGGAAGGAAGGAAGGAAGGAAGGAAGGAAGGAAGGAAGGAAAGAAAGAAAGAAAGAAAGAAAGAAAGAAAGAAAGAAAGAAAGAAAGAAAGAAAGAAAGAAAGAAAGAAAGAACATTCAGCTGCCTGCAATTACTGTAAGTTCGAATCTCACCAGGCTCAAGGTTGACTCAGCCTTCCATCCTTTCTAAGGTCGGTAAATTGAGGACCCAGTTTGTGGGGGCAATAAGCTGACTTTGTATAAAATATACAAAAGTATGAAGGCTATTGCTTAACGCATTGTAAGCCGCCCTGAGTCTCCGGAGAAGGGCGGCATATAAATCAAATTAAAAAAAAAATTGAGTCCAACTTTTCTGTTGCCAAGTCAAACAGTTGCTAAGTGTGACTTGCCCCATTTTACAACCTCTCTTTCATATTTGTAAAAGATCCTTGAATACAGGTAGTCCTTGACTTACAACCATTTGTTTAGTGACCCTCTGAAGTTGCATGACTGAAAAAAGTGAACTTGTGACCATTGTTCACACTTATGACCGTTGCAGCATCCACGTGGTCTTGTGATCAAAATTTGGATGCTTGGAAACTGGCTCATATTTATGACGGTTGCATTGACCCAGGGTCAAGTGATCCCGTTTTTGCGACCTTCTGACAAGCAAAGTCACTTTAACAACTGCAATAATTCACTTAACATTTGTGGCAAGAAAAGATGTAAAATGGGGCATAACTCAATTAACAATTGTCTCGCTTAGTAATGGAAATTTGGGCTCATTTGTGGCCATAAGTTGAAGACTTATGAAGGGAAATTGAAATCCAGATTCTAAATCAAAAGAAGATGGGGGGGGGGGACAATATACGAAGCTGCAGGAAGGAAAAAGTAAGGAGCATCTTTTATTTAATAAAAAGAACCAATTAAATCGAAGGCTGCCTGCCTAATGCACGCTTGGCAGTTCTACACAATCTGAAAATCTGGAAGGAACAAGGATCAGCTATGATGAGTGAATAATTTTTAATGGGTAATTCCAACATTTGACTGTGTGAAATCAAGCTGAGGGCCCGGACAGGACAGAAAGAATATAGAAACAAGTAATCGACCATGTGACTTCTTAGTTGGTCTACTGCAATTTGCTCTACATGGGGCTGCCTTTGAAGACCGTCCTCACTCCCTCACAAAAATCTTCCCTCCCTCCTTCCTTCCTTCCTCCCTCCTTCCCTTCCTCATAAAAATCTTCCTTCATTCCTTCCTTCGTTCCTTCCTTCCTTCCTCCCTCCCTCTCTCCTTCTTTCCTTCCTCCCTCCATCCCTCCCAAAAACCTTATTCCCCTCCCTCCTTCCCTCCCTCCCTCATAAAGATCTTCCTTTGTTCCTTCCTCCCTCCCTCTCTCCTTCTTTTCTTCCTCCCTCCCTCACAAAAATCTTCCTTCCTCCGTTCATAAAAATCTTCCTTCCTTCCTTCCTTCCTTCGTTCCTTCCTCCCTCCCTCCCTCACAAAAACCTCTCTTCCCTCCCTCCCTCCCTCCTTCTTTTCTCCTTCCCTCATAAAAATCCTTCCTACCCCCTCCTTCCCTTATTTCCTCTCTCCCTTCCTCACAAAAATCTTCCTCCCTTCCTCCTCCCTCCCTCTCTTCTTTCCTTCCTCCCTCCCTCCCTCTGTTCATAAAAATCTTCCTTTGTTCCTTCCTTCCTTCCTCCTTCCCTCTTTCCTCCCTCTCTCCCTCACAAAAACCTACCTTCCTTCCTCCCTCCCTCATAAAAATCTTCCTTCCTCTCTAACAAAAACCGACCTTCCTTCCTCCCTCCCTGCCTCCTTCCCTCCCTCATAAAAATCTTCCTTTGTTCCTTTGTTCCTCCCTCTCTCCCACTCCCTCCCTCCCTCCTTCTTTCCTCCCTCCCTCCCTCATAAAAACTTTCCTTTCTTCCTCCCTCCCTCCTTTTTTCCTCCCTCCCTCCCTCACAAAAACCTTCCTTCCTTCCTCCCTCCCTCCCTCCTTCCTCCCTCCTTCCCTCCCTCCCTCATAAAAATCTCCTTCCCTCCCCTCCCTCTCCTTCCCTTATTTTTATTTTTTTTATTATTCATATTTCTATGCCACTCACTCTCCGAGGACTCCGGGTGGCTTACACCAAAGACAGTATACTAAATAGCATCTTGCCCCCAACAGCCTGGGTCCTCATTTTACCCACCTCGGAAGGATGGAAGGCTGAGTCAACCTTGAGCCGGTGAGATTTGATCCGCTCATCTGCTGAATTAGCAGTCAGCTGAAGTAGCTGCAGTACTGCACCCTAACCACTGCGCCAGCTTGGCTCATTTCCTTCCTTCCTTCCTTCCTTCCTTCCTTCCTTCCTTCCTTCCTTCCTTCCTTCCTTCCTTCCTTCCTTCCTTCCTTCCTTCCTTCCTTTTTCTGCATAGAAAGTAACAATACCTAAATGATATCGAGACAGTTCGAAAACATACTTGTATTGTTTTAGGTTTTCAGTCTATTTAGAGACAATGAATCTATATATGATTACATAAGGATTTTTCATTGAAGGAGGGGGATAAAATTCATTCAGCCAGCTTGTAATTCATCCAGTTGCCATCATTTGGGGTTTGGAAAAACTATCGTGCAGTTTTTCAGGTCTCGGGGAAACCTAGCAATTTCCATCTGACAATTATTTGGAAAAGCAGAATCAATTTCAGTTCCTTCTCAGCCTAAACGTAAAGTTTGTAAACATCCCACGTTGGTTGGTCTTAAAGGTGTCTCCAGATTCAGTACAGGTAGTCCTCGACTTACAACATTTTGTTCAGTGACCCTTCAAAGTTACAACGGCACTGAAAAGAGTGATGTACGATCCTTTTTCACACGTATGACCATTGCAGCATCCCCAGCATCATGGTCACATGATGAAAATTCATGGCTCATATTTGTGACGGTTGCAGTGTCCCAAGGTCTTATGATCTCCTCACAATCAAAGTCAATGGGGAAGCCAAATTCCCTTAACAACCGAACTGCTGACTTAACAACTGCAAGGACTCACTTAACAATGGTGGCAAGAAAAGGTCGTAAAATGGGGTGAAACTCACTTAACAACTGTCTCGCTGAGTGACAGACATTTTGGCCTCAATTTGTGGTCGTAAGTCGAGGATCCCCTGTATTTGTTTTATTGCACAGACTACACAGCATTGCTCCCCTTAACTCCCAGATTGTTTCAAAACTTGGGAGGGGTGTTTGTCTCCTGTTCTCCCATCAACCCCTCTTCCCTAACGGAGCCAGAAGTTCCCCGTGGGGAAACTTCTTGAGTCCGAATCTATTTCAAAGTTAAGTTCTTTTTAATAGACAGCGCTGTGCAATCTCAACTGACTTGTAGAATGACATCCAGTTTTCGCTGTGTGTTTTTTTTTTAATTAGCGGTGATGGGTAGGCCAGTGGAAGATCACTCAGGAGAAGGACTATTTATTTATACAGTTGCTAAGCATCAGCACCAACCTGGTGGCCCTTCACAAAAGCAATTGTGTTCTTGAGGGATCATCAGGCAGGCAAATTTGCATTCAGAACCAGGTAGCGGGCAAGTAAGCAACGTTCTTAACCTCAATTGAGCATGGAGAAAGACAAAAGAGAAACTTCCTTTGATGGCATGCGATTCTCTTATTGGCAGGTTGGAATGGAATAAATGCTTTTTGCAGCCCGTAGTTTAATTCTCTCCCTTTTTTTCCTCAGCAATAAAATAAGCAGAGGAAATCCTGAAGCAAATTAGGCATCAGCGCCGCAGATAGCCAGAGCGAGTTATTTTCAGACACTGTTCTCTTGACATGCTAAACTGATCACGCATATGCTATACAACAACTAATTAATGCAGCCCATGAATGCCAAGTTAGTTTTTTTCTCTCAAACAGATCAGGATTTGTTTGACATTAAACTAATTTCCTGCCAATCATCTGACTCCCTGTATGTTGCAAAACCATCCTTTTCCAGTGCTAGGTCTCAGATAAAATGCGAAAGAGGTCTTGTAAAAATGAGACGTCTCTAAACCATTTCTTTTCACTTAGCAGCCTTAAGAGATGTGGGCATGAGCTCCATGCTGGCTGGGAAATTGTGGGAATTGATGTGATGACATTGCTCTAGGACAGTGAGGGCGAACCTTTTCAGCACCGAGTGTCCAAACTGGAGCACACGGGCATTTGCGTGCCCTGGAGCGCCAGAAACCCGAAGCTGGTGCACATGCCAGCTGGTCTTTGGGTTTCCGGCACGTGCATGCACGCTGGCCAGCCGGTCTTCGCAGGCACCAGAGCACTGGAAATCTGAAGATGAGCTGGCCGGTGTGTGCATGCCTGCTTTTTGGGCATTTTTTTGGCCATTTTTTCAGGCAGTTTTTGGGCTGGTGATGGTGCGTGTGCCCACAGAGAGGGCTCTATGTGCTACCTCTGGCATGTGTGCCAGAGGTTCACCATCACGGCTCTAGGAGGGAAGGAGGGAGGAAGGAAAGAGAGATGGGAAGAAGGGAGGGGGAGGGAGGAAGATTTTTAGGAGGGAAGGAGGGAGGAAGAAAAGGAAGGAAGGAAGGTTTTTAGGAGGGAGGGAGAGAGAGAGGATGGGAGGGTGAAAGTGGGAAAGAAAGGAAGGGTGGATGAAAAGAGGGAGGGAGGATAGGAAAGGAAGAAGGGAGGAAGGGAGAGAGGGTGGGAGGGAGGGAGGAAGAGAGGGAGGGAGGAAGGAAGGAAGGAAGGGAGGGAGGCAAGGTGGGAGGGAGGAAGGGAGGGAGGGAGGAAGGGAGGAAGGAAGGAAGGAAGGAAGGTTTTTAGGAGGGAGGGAGAGAGAGGATGGGAGGGTGAAAATGGGAAAGAAAGGAAGGGTGGATGAAAAGAGGGAGGGAGGATAGGAAAGGAAGAAGGGAGGAAGGGAGGGAGGGTGGGAGGGAGGAAGGGAGGGAGGGTGGGAGGGAGGGAGGGAGGGAGGAAGAGAGGGAGGGAGGGAGGAAGGAAAGAAGGAAGGTTTTTAGGAGGGAGGGAGAGAGAGAGGATGGGAGGGTGAAAGTGGGAAAGAAAGGAAGGGTGGATGAAAAGAGGGAGGGAGGATAGGAAAGGAAGAAGGGAGGAAGGGAGAGAGGGAGGGAGGGAGGATGGAAGGAAGGAAGGAAGGAAGGAAGGAAGATTTTTAGGAGGGAAGGAGAGAGAGAGGATGGTAGGTTGAAACTGGGGAAGAAAGGAAGGGTGGATGAAAGGAGAGAGGGAGGATAGGAAGGGAGGGAGGGAGGAAAAGAAGGAGGAGTGGGGAGGAGGAACAAGACAAGGACAAGGACAAGGACGAGACCAAAGCAAGATGTATAGATTCAATTACAATGGTGATGGTGCACCATTGGAAAACCTCAAAAACCAGGTTACGGACAGAGGGAGAAAATCGATCATGTGATCACTAAGAACTGACAGCAATTGATGATGTACAATTTAAAAGATCAATTTTCCTCCAATTGCTCAAGATGGTATACTAGCCTTCCATCTTCCTATTTCTCCCCATAACAACAGTTCTGGCTGCTGCAAAGAAACTTAGTGCGCCTCGGTGCCTGATAGGCAGACTAAAATTTGGGTCTCCCCAGCTGTAGTTAAAGACCTTACCTGCTTTATCACACCAACGTTCAAAGGTAATTAGTTTTACTAGGTATACAGATCCCTAATTACACAGATTCATCTATCAATTGCTTCCCCTTTCTTCCTTACAGCAACTCCCCATGAAATGAGTCAGGTTGAAAGAGAGGAATTGATCCAAGGTTTCTCAGGGAGCTTCCCTGATTGAGGAAGTCTAGAACTTGAGTCAGAGAAGGCTCCTGCGAGTCCCTTGGACTGCAAGGTGATCCAACCGGTCAGTCCTAGAGGAGATCAATCCTAACTGCTCTTTAGGAGGCCAGATCCTGAAGAGGAAACTCAAACACTTAGGCCACCTAATGAGAGTCCACCCACTGGAGAAGAGCCGAATGCTGGGAATGATTGAGGGCAAAAGGAGAAGGGGACGGCAGAGAACGAGATGGCTGGATGGAGTCACTGAAGCAGTCGGCATGAGCTTAAATGGACTCCAGAGGATGGTAGAGGACAGGAAGGCCTGGAGGAACGTTGTCCATAGGGTCGTGATAGGTCAGACACGACTTCGCAACTAACAACAATAAGAACCTGAGTCTCCCCAATCCTTGTCTTCACCCTGCACCACCCTGGCTGAAAGTCTCCTTCATTTAATTGACATTTCTGATCAGAAGTCCAAATCTCACCTCTTATTACTTAGGAGAGACAGAAGAAGCCCTACTGGAAGGCAAATGACATTAACTGATCTAGAGATGGACAATAATATGCTGATAGGTAACTTGTTCAGCTGGCTTTGAGCAAAAACCCCGTGAAGCTTCCGAACACATTATTGTTGTGGTCCGCCAACAGCCTGTGGAGCTGGCAGTGGAGTCAGACAGCGATGAGGCTGAGGAAGAACACGGGCCAGTTCTGGAGGCTGGGGAAGGCCCAGATGAGGGCTCTGCATCGGAGGCAGAGATGGGGCCAGGGCCATCGAGGAGTGAGGTGTGGACTCCGGAGCCTCCAGAGATTGATAGGAGTGAGGCAGAGGAACAGGAGGAGCCTGTTCCTAATGCACGCATGAGAAGAGCTGCCAGAAGGCAAGAGCAGCTCAAGCAAAGAGGACAACTCAGGAGTAAGGCCAAGAGATGATTGGCCCCTCCCATAAGGCCTAAAACAGACCAGCAACGGCATTTGAACTTTGCCGGAAAACAACATTGGTAGCATCGTCTTCTTCGTCTTTGTCTTGTATTTGTTTTTATATCTGGGACTTCTGAACGTTTGCCAAGAAAGGCCTTTGGCAGTTTGCCTAATTGGACCAAAGTTTGCGATAGGACTGAGGAATTTGTGTTGGAGGAATTGGCTTTAATTGAGTTGAACGACGCTGGGAATGAAGACATTCTCAGCTGTTCGAATAAAGTTTGTTTGTTTTTTCACTGACTGATTTTCCTATTACTTACTTGGGCCTGGGTCACAACAATTATCCGGTCGAGCTACAGTACACACACCTTGTTGTCCATCTCACATCTCATCTATTAGCAGACCCTACAGCCACGGCAGCTGCAGAGGTGAAAGTTACAGGGAAGATTTTATGCTGTGATGTATACTTACACTGGATCAGACGCTCACAAGCTTGGTTTACCAGATGGTAAATGGTAGATAGGGACTGTGCTTCACCCTAGGAGGGAAGAAAAGAAAGCCAGTTTGGTCTAGTAGTTGAGGCAGCAGGCTAGAAAATGGGAGACTGGGAGTTCTAGTCCTGCCTTAGGCATGAAAGTCAATTGGATGACACCAGGAGATGGTGGCTAAGGTGGGACTGGAACTCACAGTCTCCTGGTGAATGGCCCAAGGTCACCTACTCAGCTTTCATGCCTATGGCGGAACTAAAATGCATTGTCTCCTGGTGATTGGTCCAGTTCGCCAAGATGGCTCTTGTGTCTAAAGCAGGACTAGAACTAATCTGATTATTGGCCAAAGTCATCCAGCCACTTTCATGCCTAAGCCGGGACAAGAACTCATCACCTCTCCTGGTGATTGGGCCAAAGTCACCCAGCCGGCATTCATGCCTAATGCAGACTAGAACTCACAGTCTTCTGGTGATTGGCCTAAAGTCACCCAGTTGCCTTTCATACCTAAGGTGGGACTAGAACTCACCACCTCCTGGTGATTGGCCCAAAGTCACCTGACTGGGAATTCACAGTCTTTTAGGCCAACACCTTATCCACTGCACCAATGTTGATGTTTTTCTATCGAGACACCTGGTCTACCCCAACATGTGGGAGGAAGCATACTGCATCCCTTTCGCTTTTCAGCTCCAATCCAGGAGCCCTCAAGCAGTCGCATTCACGATATATTCATAGATTTTCAAGGGTACAGGTATGCAAGTCTTAGTGTATTTGGGTCTTCTCCCGTGTAAGATTGAGAGCACTTTGGCAACGTTTCGGCAGAGTCTCATCTGCCATCATCAGGCCCCTTGCACAAGCCTGATGATGGCAGATGAGATTCTGCCAAAACGTTGCCAAAGTGCTCTCAATCTTACACGGGAGAAGACCCAAATACACCAAGACTTGCGTGTGTTTGTGTGTGTGTGTATGTTTTCTGAGGTTTTCGCGGGTGTTTATGTGTAGGTCTTTGGTTATTCGGGTCTTCTCCCATGTAGAATTGGATGTGTCTTGGCGACGTTTCGACGAAGTCTCATTCGTCATCTTCAGGCTGGTGTTCTCGGCTTCGTGCTTCCAGGAGCAATGTGAGATTGCAGCTGAAGATGACGAATGAGACTTCGTCGAAACGTCGCCAAGATACTTCCAATTCTACGCGGGAGAAGACCCGAATAACCAAAGACCTACATACAAACACCCGCGAAAACCTCAGAAAACACACACACACACACACACACACACACACACATATATATATATAATTTTCTTGCCCAGGTGGTGCTTAATTTTGTGTAAAAACAGTCTATTGATCCAAGAGGTATTGTCCAAAGTTAGATGGTTTGATACAAGCTCATCTTGAAGCTGAATCCCTTATTTTATTGCACGCACCAGTTTGGTTATGTGTGTTCCTTACAGCAGATAAGAGAATAATCAAATCACTGAAAACAATTTGAAAATAAGCTGGGCTATAAGCCATAAAAACTCGCCATAAAATATTATGATTATCCATTTTCATGCCGTTATGCCTTTTTATGGTTTATAGCAATGTTGATGATATTTCAGCAGCTTGATTATCCCCCAGAGAATGCAAACAGACAAAAGGAAGCGTTGTAGTACATTAAGAGAGGCATTTTCAAGGACAGTCTATTTGTTCAGTCCCCAAAGAACGGCTGCTGGAAGGTGACTTCGCGAAATATTCAGGAATTGATCCCTATCGGATGGCAAGATTCTTTTTCTAATCATTTTAAACATCAGACCCCTTTGATTAAATGTCTCTTCAGGATCACATGGCAGCAATTACATTGAGATTGCCTGTAATTCTGAGAAACAAATGCAACATTCTCAGAGCAACAGTCAAGAGAAGGAAAAGATGAGGTTTAAAACTGTTGCTGATCCAGTTCTACAGAGGAATTATTGAGTCTGTCATCTGCACCTTTATAACTGTCTGTTTGGTTCTGCAACCCAACAAGACAGACACTGACTTCAGGGGATAATTAGAACTGCAGAAAAAACAATGACTACCAACCTGCCTTCCATTGAGGACCTGTATACTGCACAAGTCAAAAAGAGGGCTGGGAAAATATTTACAGACTCCTCGCATCCTGGACATCAACTGATTCCACTCTTACCCTCCAAACGACACTATAGAGCACTGCACACCAGAACAACTAGACACAAGAACAGTTTTTTTCCGAATGCCATCACTCTGCTAAACAACTAATTCCCTCAACACTGTCAAACTATTCACTGAGTCTGCCTTACTATTAATCTTCTCATCATTCCTATTACCATCTCCTCCCACTTATGACTGCATGACTGTAACTTTGTTGCTTGCATCCTTACGATTTATATTGGTTGCTTCCTAGTATGATTTGATTGCCTATTTTGTACCCTATGACTATCATTAAACGTTGTACCTTATGATTCTTGATGAACATATCTTTACTTTTATGTACACTGAGAGCATATACACCAAGACAAATTTCTTGTGTGTCCAATCACACTTGGCCAATAAAGAATTCTATTCTATTCTATTCTATTCTATTCTATTCTATTCTATTCTATTCTATTCTATTCTATTCTATTCTATTCTATTCTATTCTATTCTATTCTATTCTATTCTTTGCAAAGAAGTCGCAAAGTCAAAGAAATAGGAAATTTAGAGGCCATTTGAAGTTGCAACAACACTGAAAAAAGTGACTTATGACCATTTTTCACACTTAACTACCATTGTAGCATTCCCTTGGTCACATAGTGAAATTTGGGGTGCTTGGCATCTGGCAAGTATTTACGACGGTTGCACTGTGAGCTTGTGAGCTCACCATTTGTAACCTTCTGTGAGCTTGTGAGCTCACCATTGTAAACTTCTCAACTGGCTTAGATTTGTTTAATGACTGCCTGATTTACTTAAAAGCGGCAGTGATTCGCTTCACAATTGTGGCCAAAAAAAAGGTCGTGAAATGGACAAAACTCACTTAACAACAGCCTTGATTAATAACACAAAAAAACCTGGGTCTGAATTGAAGTTGTAAGTCGGGAACCATCTGTGTTTGGTCCATTTTTGTTGGGTTTAAAAGGTGGGCAGAAATCAATTGCATAAGCTCTCACTTAAAATTTAATTAAAACTATTAAGGTCCTGAAATGGTTATCAAAGAACATCAAAGAAAGAGCAGAGACTCACTTTCTCCCCCCTTTCTCCTTTTGGACCAGGCAGCCCCTAGTGGAAAACAAAAAACATTATTATCTTCAAGCTGTAAATAAATAATAATTATTATTATATGTATCTGCACCTTGATAAAAGATATCCTATAGTTTTTCAGGTTTGCTTCTTCTCTGGAGGAAAAATGTTTTCCTATAGATAACAGGCAACATCCCCAGGTATAAAAATGCTGGGTCAAAGTTTCCTTATATAGTACTATATGCATGCTCATAGCTGCTTTGGAGAGAAAAGGGAAGAAAAAACATGAATTGCTAAGGGTGCCTACACTGAATTCTGTATGGGAGTAGAAGTAGGATACCAACATAATAAACGGCTGGATCTCGCCCCTCCACTGTCAGTCCACTGCTTTTCGGAAATCCCTCTCAAGTTCTGCATTTGTGTATACAATCTGCAAGCAACACTGAGTCTAAACAAAATGTTACGATACCAATAAAGGAGAATATTTGTAGCTCAGGGTTGAAATGAGGGCTCCTGGGTGCTCTCTGAGGTTGATTGTTTTTTTCATTACCCAACTAGGTAATATCATCAGTATTAGAAGTGAATGGGGTGTTGTGCAGAGGAGGGGAGGGGAGGGAGGGGGAGGCAGCAGAGGAGGAGGTGGAGGAGGGGAGGACTAGGGAGTCCTTAGTGGTATCCAAGCTTGATTGTTTTCTTGCAGATGTTTCATTACCAACTAGGTAACATCATCAGTATTAGAAGTGAATGGAGTGTTGTGCAGAGGAGGGGAGGGGAGGAGGAGGCAGCAGAGGAGGAGGTGGAGGAGGAGGGGAGGACTAGGGAGTCCTTATTGCTATCCAACCTTGATTGTTTTCTTGCAGATGTTAACCAAACTAGGTAACATCATCAGTGCTAGAAGGAAGGAGTGTTTGTGGATGGGTTGATAAATTTTGGGCTCAATTATGGTCCTAAGTCAAGGACTATAGTTACCCAGAGTAATAAAGATGTGAAATAACAACCTACGGAACTCTTACCAATTCAAAAAATGACTTTACAGACCAGAGTCATTTGCATTTATTGTGTGACTTGGACTTACAAATCACCCATTTCTAGAGTCTTGGAAGAGATAGTGGTACTTGGAAGTGTGATAAGACCACAATTGGAATACTGCATCCAGTTTTGGTCACCACAAGATAAATATATATATATATATATATATATATATATATTTATATATTGAGGCTCTAGAATGAGTGCAGAGAAGAGCAATAAACATGATTAGGGGACTGGAGGCTAAAACATATGAAGAACGGTTGCAGGAACTGGGTATGTCTAGTTTAATGAAGAGAAGGACTAGGGGAGACATGATAGCAGTCTTCCAATATCTCAAGGGCTGCCACAAAGAAGAGGGAGTCAAGCTATTCTCCAGAGCACCTGAGGGCAGGACAAGAATCAATGGGTGGAAACTAATCAAGGATAGATCCAACCTAGAAATAATGACAAATTTCCTGCCAGTTAGAAGGATTAACCTTGGAACAGGTTGCCTCCAGAAGTTGTGAATGCTCCATCACTGGAGGTTTTGAAGAAGAGATTGGACAAGCACTTATCTGGAATATCTCCTGCTTGATCATGAGGTTGGACTAGAAGACCTCCAAGGTCCCTTCCAACTGTGTTATTCTGTTATTCTATTACAGTATTCTGTTATAGCTACTGTGAAATCAAGTGAACGGGTCTTGAATAATCTTAATTGCAATGAGTAACAGTGAGGTGGTGTGGAGCCTTACCAGTGGTGGGTTGCTACTGGTTCATCCCGCTTTGGGCGAACTGATAGTAGCGGTGGCGAGAGACTCCACCCACCTGTCCGGACATCATCAAATACAATCTGAGCATGCGCAGAAGTGGTGCACGTGAGCGAACCGGTAGCAAATGGGTAAGTTAAACCCATTCCTGAACCTTACCGTGGGTCCGACTTCTCCTGGGGGGCCTCTGTCTCCAGGGTTACCCCGGGCCCCTGCTAAGCCTTGGAATCCCTGAGGGCAGAAAGAAGAGACATAAATGTCTAGAAATGCAACAGGATGGAAGGGATCCACTCCCTCCCTGAGCTTCAAGGGAATCTAGCCGAATTAGCTTGCAAAAAGCAGGTGGGGGAAAATTACACGCTCGGATTTATTTCCTAGCTGGGAAAGAATATTAAAAGAGTACATTGTACATTGAGTTATGTTCCCCTCATTCCTATTAATATCATAATTTAGGGGATAGAACAGTAGAGTGTAACAGTATTTCTTCTAATGATGCTTTGGGAAATCTTCCATATTCCCTTTCTAATAGCTTCATCGTGTAGGGGTGCTTAAATTTTCTCTTCCCTATGGATTATTATCTTCCTTCCTTCCTTCCTTCCTTCCTTCCTTCCTTCCTTCCTTCCTTCCTTCCTTCCTTCCTTCCTTCCTTCCTTCCTTCCTTCCTTCCTGAAAATTGGTGTCTTAGTGTCAGTTTTGACTCCTAGCAGCTGCCTGGAAATTTCCTGCCATTTTCATAGCAAAGTTTTTTTTTAAGTGGCTAGCCATTGCCTTCTTCCTAGAGCTAATAGAGTGACTGGCCCAAGATCTCCCAGCTATTTCCTGTCTAAGGCGGGATTAGAACACAGCATCTCCTGGTGATTGGCCCAAAGTCACCCAAATAACTTTCATCCCTAAGGCCGGACTAGAACTTATTGTGGGACATTAGTATTCAACTGCTTTAAAACTCAATGAAAACTCAATGCATTGTGATGTGAAAATTTTGTCCTGGTACTCATTGTTCGTATGGTACTCAATGCACAAGCTAAAACTTGGAGGTGTTGTTAACTTCTGACTCACTACATTATTCCTTATGGGAAAAATTATTTGGTACTCATCATTTTTAGTACTCATCGCATCTCCTCAAACCAGTTAAAAATCAACACCAAGGTACCACTGTACAATCTCCTGGTGACTGTCCCAAGATCACTCAATCAGTTTTCATGCCTAACATGGGACTAGAACTCACCGTCTCCCACTTTCTAGCCGGATGCTTTTACCGTTACACCAAAATGGCTCTCGTGCATGATAACCTATCATAATCGTGATTCCTTTTCCACTTTTCTCCTTTGCTTTCTCTTCTATGTCTCATCTTTTTTTATATTTCTTTCCCTCAGCAAAACAAGAGGATATCTGATTGCCTACTTCGCAGATGTAAGGAGGAAGAAAATGCCTCAATAATCCAGGAGATGTTCCAGAAACTTTTAGATACCAACCAGAAGCGAATAACCCAGTTGCTGAATGGTGACAAAAGCATACAGAATGCGATGCTTGCTTGCCCCTTCTTCCTAACCCAAGGAAACTCTACTGGTAGCAGCTTTTTTGGAATGGGGTTGTTCATTCCGGAATGGACATTATTTCCCACCTGACAGAAATTGCTCACCCGTGGTCCTGGCGGCCCTGGTGGTCCAGCTGCTCCTTCGAGTCCTCGAACACCCTGTGAAGCATATTTATTAATAGAAGAGAATATCTGTAGCCCAGGGTTGAATTGTGAGCTCTCTGAGTTTGGTTGTTGCTTTGCAGACGTTGCATTACCAAACTAGGTAACTTGATCAGGGCTAGAAGCAGTGGTGGGCTGCTGCCAGTTCGGACCAGTTTGGGTGAACCGGTAGTTCCAATGATCAGCTGGCCCCGCCCACCCGCCCCTGCCCTATCCTGTCCTATATTTCCTTCTTTCTGGCTCAGCTGATTCGTGCAGCACAGCTGATTTCCGCCCCTCTGCTGTTCTATTTACTGGGGCTGCCTTCGAAGAGAAGCAGCTGAATTTCAAATTGCTGAATTTTTAATCCTGCGCGCAAGTGCGTTAGATGCCCGCTCGCTCACAGAATTGGTTGTTAAACCAGTTGCAGCCCACCACTGGCTAAAACGGAGTGGGATTTGCTCTCTGTCAGTGGCTTGCCCTCTTGGTGTTGGTGGGAGTGTTCTTGGTGGCTCCTTGATTAGGGTGTTTATCATTTGATTGTTTGTCTGGGTTGGTAGTTCCTTGATTGGGATATTGTCTACTGCTTGATTGTTGGTCTAGTTGGTCTAGAGAAATTTCCTGACAGTTAGAACAATTAATCAGTGGAACAACTTGCCTCCAGAAGTTGTGGATGCTCCAACACTGGAAGTTTTTAAGAAGATGTTGGATAACCATTTGTCTGAAGTGGTGTAGGGTTTCCTGCCTAGGCAGGGGGTTGGACTAGAAGACCTCCAAGGTCCCTTCCAACTATTCTATTCTATTCTATTCTATTCTATTCTATTCTATTCTATTCTATTCTATTCTATTCTATTCTATTCTATTCTATTCTATTCTACTCTACTCTACTCTACTCTACTCTACTCTACTCTACTCTATTCTATTCCTTAGTATTAACCAAGCAAGAACTGGACCGCGTAACACCAGACATGTCACAAGAGTTAGTGGTAAAAGGAAACCAGGCCACCAAAGAACACGGTAGCTGGACACCATCAAAGCTGACACAAGCCAGAGCACAGAACAACTCAGAGAAGATCAGTACAAGATCAGAAGATGTGGAGAGACCTGGCCCATACTGTAGAATCGCCAAAAGTTGGATATGACTGAATGGATAACTTCATCATCAAACCTTATTAGGTAGACCAGGCCGGAAACATAACCTTATAAACTAATTCTACTTTATTGTAAAGCTATATTAATAGCATCTTGCAAGTCTGAAAGTACAGTACTCCTGCTGTCTGACTTACAGCCTGAGAAACTAGGGAGGGTCCCTTCTGAACATCTTTCTCCTCCCATTCTGCAGCTGAGGGCTACTGTGTTTTCCCAAAAATAAGACCCTGTCTTATATTTTTTTGAACCCCGAAATAAGCACTTGGCCTTATTTTCAGGGAGGTCTTATTATTTTGGTTCGCGTGGAGCAAGACGGGGCTCCTCTTGCCTTCTTACCTGATTTCAACCAGAGGAAATGGCGGGGACCAGCAACGCATGTGGTTAAATGTTTTCGGGGAGGGCTTATTTTAGCGCATGCACTCAAAAGCCCGATTGGCTTATTAGAATAGAATAGAATTTTATTGGCCAAATGTGATTGGATACACAAGGAATTTGTCTTGGTGTATATGTTCCCAGCGTACATAGAAGAAAAGATACATTCGTTAAGAATCATAAGGTACAATACTTAATGATAGTCATAGGGTACAAATAAGCAATCAAATCATATTAAGAAACAGTCAATATAAATTGTAAGGATACAAGCAGCAAAGTTACAGTCATACAGTCATAAGTGGGAGGAGATGGTTGGTGGGAACAATGAGAAGATTAATAGTAATGCAGAGATAGTGAATAGTTTGACAGTGTTGAGGGAATTATTTGTTTAGCAGAGTGATGGCATTCGGGAAAAAACTGTCCTTGTGTCTAGTTGTTCTGGTGTGCAGTGCTCTATAGCATCATTTTGAAGGTAGGAGTTGAAACAGTTCATGTCCAGGATGCGAGGGGTCCTGTAAATATTTTCACAGCCCTTTTTTTGGCTCATGCAGTATGCAGTATATATTATCCGGGGAGGTCTTATTTTTGGGAAAACATGGTATGCCCTCCCTTATCTAACCATAGGCAGTATCTCCTAGCCTGTTTCTCAAGATCTTTCCCACGTGGCATTGCAGGTGGCAGGGAATTCTGGGAGCTGTAGTTCCATCGTAGCATCACAAGCAGGGTATCAGCTTGTGGCAGCTTGAATTAACAGGAGGAGCAGTAGAGCTAATTTAATAATTAGATGTTTTCTGGATATGACCCCTGATTCCTTTGCAAGATCAAAGTGTTCTCTCTTTTGCCTCACCCAACATTAGAATGCATGTTTCGAAGGACTTTAACCTATTTAATCTCAGCAGGTAACATCACCTGATTGACCTTACATGTGCAGCTGTAAGAAGCTGTTTAATGGGGGGGGGGGGGAAAGGACTAGGGGTGAGATGATATTCCAGTATTCAAGAGGCTGCCACAAAGAAGGGGAGGGTGAATCTATTCTCCAAAGCACTTGAAGGCAGGACAAGAAGCAACGGATGGAAACTAATCAAGGAGAGAAGCAACCTAGAATTAAGGAAGAATTTCCAGAACAATTAATCAGAAGTTTTGGGTGCTCTATTACTGGAGGGGGGGAGGGGGTTAAGAAGAGATTGGATAACCATTTGTATGAAATGTTACAGCATCTCCTGCTTGAGCAGGGGGTTGGACTAGAAGATCTCCAAGGTCCCTTCCAACTTTGTTATTCTGCTATTCTGTGGACATGGGTGGCAGATCACTAGACAAAGGAGCGGAAAAACTATCCCAGAAAAAAAGGCATCAACAAATCATGTTTAGAATGATGTCACCAAAGCTATATGGCCGTAACTGGGAAGGTATGGAGGTTGAGCAAACTTGGAAGGAAAGACGTTTTACCTTTGATCCTTGAGGACCATCTTTACCTGTTGCTCCCTGGGGACCCATCAGACCCTGTAGAGAAGCAGAAGTCTGATTTAGAAGGTACATTCCAAGCCAAAGCAATGATGACTTCTTGGCTACAGGTAGTCCTTGACCTATGACCTCACTTGAGCCCTGAATTTCTATTGCTAAGCGAGACAATTAAGTGAGTTTTGCCTCACATTATATGCTTTCTTGCTACCATTGTTTGTTTGTTTGTTTATTTGTTTGTTTGTTTATTTATTTATTTATTTATTTATTTATTTATTTATTTCAATTTATAAACCGCCCTTCTCCTTGCGGACTCAGGGCGGTGAACAACCAAAATAAAACATGGTATACAAAAGTTAAAAACAATGAAAAATTATTAAATATTTTCGGCCGACAATTAAAACAACAGTGATTAAGTGACTCACTGCAGTTGTTAAGTTAGTCATACAGTTGTTAAGTGAATCTGACACTGCAACTGTCGTAAATACACACCAGTTGCCAAGGGTCCGAATTTTGATAACGTGACTATGGGGTTGCTGCCATGGTCATAAGTGTGAAAACTGGGTCATAAGTCCCTTTTTTTCCCAGTGCTGTCGTAACGTTGGTCACTAAAAAAAAATGGTTATAAGTCAAGGACAACCTTATTGAACCCAAATCTTAGAAGTAGGCTTTTATTTATCAAAGCAAATAACTGATATTTGCTTTGATAAATAAAATGTTTATTTTATTTTCCTCTCTTCCCCAATTCAGGAGGAGTAAACCCAGGAGTGGGCTTCAAAAATTTTAGCAAGGGGTTCTCTGACCGGTTGCTGGGTGGGCATGGCCATGGTGGGTGTGGCTTAGTCGGCCTCCTGCACCATAGCAGTGTGGGAGGGGGAGGTCGCCCTTCTTGGGCTCCAGAGGCTTTTGTCGAGCCTCCGGGAGGACAAAACCAACCTCCCCAGGCTCCGGAGGCCTTTCTGAACTTCTGGTGGGCCAGTTTTTCACCCTTCCTGAACCTCCCTTCCTGAACCTTCACCCATTGAACATCACGTGAGTGCCCTGCACTTACCTACATCCAAAACTGGATAGCTTTGCAGACTAAGCATTGTAATTAAACACCAGATGTCTGCAATTACTGCATGTTCGAATCTCACCAGGCTCAAGGTTGACTCAGCCTTCTATCCTTTCTAAGGTAGGTAAATTGAGGACCCAGTTTGTGGGGCCAACAAGCTGACTTTGTAAAAATATACAAAAGTATGAAGGCTATTGCTTAATGCACTGTAAGCCGCCCTGAGTCTCCGGAGAAGGGCGGCATATAAATCAAATTTTTTAAAAAAGGGGTCGCGTGGGGACTCCTGGCAGGGTGGGGTGGGGTGGGGTGGGTGAGGCCAGCCAGGAGTGGGATTTGGGGATTCTCCAAACTGCATAGAATCTTAGCTAGAGATCCTCCCGAACTCCTGCAAACCCACAGAAGCCACCCCTGAATAAACCCAGCACACCACACCATACCACACTCACAAACACGCACACACAGATAGACACAGACACGCAAAAGCCCATGATCTATTTCAAGAGAGTCTAGCTCATACCCATCTATGTATCTAAACAAGTTTGGTTGCCGAATAGAAGAGAGCCTTCTTGAAAGTGTCAGGCTGAATAAGAATCGGTTTCTTTAGCCTGCAGCCCAAGTCTCTTTGAATCTGTGGGTGGCTAGGAGACAGAATCACAGAATTAAATGCTGGAAGGGACACTTAGGTCACGAAGCCCAGCACCTTATTCGGAGTAGACGCCTTAATTAAAGCATCACAGGCAGATGGATGATAGCTCCTGCTCCTCTAAAGCATCCAGTGAAGGTCAGCCTATCCCCTCTCTGAGTCATTGGTTCCACTGCCGGATTGTTTTGTTGGGAAGTAGCTGAGAATTTGCCTTCCAGATCGAGGGGACAACCAAAGAATGCAAATGAAGCATTCTCCAATTGCTTTTGTTGCTTTAATGGCTTTAATCATGGATGTGTTAAAGTTTGCCCTACACCTGCTGTAGAATGATTTTGTAAGCCGTCCCCGACTTACAACCATTCGTTCCGGGGCTGTTCAAAGTTACAACGGCACTGAAAAGCATGTCAAAAGCATGTCAAAATTTGGGCGCTTGGCAACTGGCATGTTTTTATGACAGTTGCACTGTCCTGGGGCCATGATGTCACCATTTATAATCTTCTCAGCTGGCTTCCAACAAGCAAAGTTCATGTTTAATGGCCATATGGTTCACTTAAAAAACTGCTGTAATTCACTGAACAACTGTGGCAGAAAGTTCACAAAATGGGGCAAAACTGAGCCTGAGTAGCGTAGGGGGCTAATGCCTCCTACTAAAGGCAGCAATTAACACCCAGCTGCCTGTAATTCTGCGAGTTCAATCCCAGCCAGGCTCAAGGTCGACTCAGCCTTCCATCCTTTCTAAGGTGGGTAAATTGAGGACCCAGTTTGTGGGGGCAATAAGCTGACTTTGTATAAAAAATATACAGAAGTATGAAGGCTATTGCTTAATGCATTGTAAGCCGCCCTGAGTCTCCGGAGAAGGGCGGCATATAAATCAAATTAAAAAACAAAACAAAACCTCACTTAACAGCTCTTACTTAGCAATGGAAATTTTGGGCTCCATTGTGGTAGTAAGTATTTGTATTTATAACTACCGTATTTGAGTTTTTCTGCATAGGCGTGAACCTTAGCTGGTGGTGGGATTCAGCCGGTTTGGGAAAAACGGTAGTTAAATTGCTGGCTGGCCCCTCCCTTCCCCTCCCTGCCCCTTCCAGGAGTCCCCATGTGCCCCATTTTGGCTCCCAGGTAAGTGCAGGGAGGCCTCCTAGGTCCAAAATGGGGCACGGGGGCCCCATAGCCCATTTTCACTCCCAGGAGGCTGTAGGGAGGGCTACTAGGCCCAAAACAGAGTGTGGGCCCCCCCTCCCCCCGCAGCCTGTTTTTGCTCCCAAGGATGTACAGGAGGCCGAGTGCTGCCTGTCATACCCCCTGGCCACGCCCACCATGGCCACGCCCACCCAGCCAGTCATCAGAGCAGAGTAACCGTTTGTTAAATTATTTGAATCCCACCACTGTCCTTATCTATTATTGCATTGTCTCAATTACACACTACCTCCCAAAACCTGTCCTCAACTTACTACCACAATGGAGCCAGGAATGTCAGTTCTATGTCGTTGTGGTCATACGTCGAGGCACCGTGTCACTGGATTCGATGTTACGTTCGTTTTTATGAAGGTTGTAAAATCATCACCCTAGTTGTTAAGTGGATCCCGTGGCGGTTAAGTTAGTAACACGGTTGTTAAGGGACTCTGACTCCCCCATTGACTTTGCTTGTCAGAAGGTCGCAAAAGAGGATCACGTGACACCAGAACCCGTCGTATATATGAGTCAGTTGCCAAGTGCCTGGATTTTGGTCACATGACCTGGGGAAACTGCAAAATCATAAGTGTGAAAATTTTATTTATTTATTTATTTATTGGTTCGATTTATAGTCTATGCCGTCCTTCTCCGGAGACTCAGGGCATCTTACAATGCGTTAAGCAATAGCCTTCATACTTTTGTATATACCTGCTTAGTAGGGCTTTTGGGCCCCCCTAAACGGTGTTCTTTTTTATACAAAGTCAGCTTATTGCCCCCACAATCCGGGGTCCTCGTTTTACCTACCTCGGAAGGATGGAAGGCTGAGTCAACCTTGAGCCTGGTGAGATTCGAACTTGCAGTAATTGCAGTAGCTGGCAACTAAGTGCTATTAAAAATGGTCATAAATCAGTTTTTTTCAGGTTTTTTTTTTTTTGTTAAATTCTAACAGGCACTAAATAAAATGTTTTGAGTCGACGACTACTGTATTAACATTTGGGTTCATATGTAAGTTTAGGAAATGTGAACCAGACAAACTCAACATTCAAATGTAAAATAAAGAAATAAAACCTCCGTCTTTCCTAGAAGCAGAATTGATGCAACTTAATTTCAAGAATTGCCATGTCTTCTAAAAACAACACAATGCTGTTTGCTTGTTTTCCCCTTTCTCCAAATAAAGGCACTATAATATACGTTTGATCTTTTTTTAAATTCAGGAGAACATCTCAGAAGTGGGAACAAGGAAAATAGAGTTGTCGAATTCAGTTCCTCAGGGACAACATCATGTTAGCTTTCTTTTAAAGCTCCATTCATCTGAAAAATCTCTCTCCATAATCCTAGTGCTGTGATTAGACTACCAAAGAAATGTCCGGTTATATATTACACAGCAAGGCAAGCTAAGATACGTAGAATATCGTTTCCCCCCCCCCCCAAAAAAAGAAAGAAACTGTTTAAAAACAAATAAATCATCAAAAATGATCCAATTAGGAATACACAATACAGGTAGTCCTCAAAACGAGCCTGGATAGCTCAATAGACTAAAAAGCCTGTTATTAACATTCAGCTGTCTGCAATTATTGCAAGTTCGAATCTCACCAGGCTCAAGGTTGACTCAGCCTTCCATCCTTTCTAAGGCAGGTAAACTGAGGACCCAGTTTGTGGGGGCAATAAGCTGACTTTGTATAAAATATACAAAAGTATGAAGGTTATTGTTTGGGGTGTTTTAATTCTGTCTGGGCCAAATCTATTTAATTTGATTTTATCTGGGTTTTTAAATTTTGTATACAATTTTATTGTTGGCTGTTCACCGCCCTGAGTCCTTCGGGAGTAGGGCGGTATACAAATCTAATAAACCTAAACCTATTGCTTAACGCATTGTAAGCCGCCCTGAGTCTCCGGAGAAGGGCGACATATAAATCTAATTTTTAAAAAAATTACAACAGTTCATTTAGTGACCATTTGAAGTTACGACGACGCTGAAAAAAATGACCGTTTTCTCACACTTATAACCATTGCAGTATCCCTATGGGCTGCGTGACCAAAATTCAGACTCTTGGCAACTGATTCGTATTTATGACCGTTGCAGTATCCTGGAGTCACATGACCACCTTTTGCAACCTTTTGGCAAGCAAAATCGATGGAGAAGTCAGATTCACTTAACAACCGTGTTACTAACTGAATAGCTGCTGTGATTCTCTTGACAGCCATTGCCAGGAAGATCGTAAAATGGTGCAAAATTCACTTAACAATTGTCTCGCTTAGCAAGAGAAATTTTGGGTTCAGTTGTGGCCATAAGTCGAGAACTATCTGAAATCCCAGATGTCAAGTACGGTGCAAACGAATTTAAGTAGCAGTCAGCAGGACAAAAGGGGGGATGCAGAGAAAAGGAAGGGGATTTTCTAAATACTTTTTAAAGCCTTTATTTGTCTGTTTTGCTTTTTTTTTAAAAAAAAAATGTTTGTATAACTGATGTTTTCATTTCAACCTTTCCACTTGAGTGAAGTTTATTTTATGTACGTACATCTATTCTGTCTCTGGTTTTTTCGTTGGTGGTTTTATTCAATTTTTTAAAAAAATGTAAGAGGAAAAAAGAAACCTCTAATAATTGATGTTTGCCAAGGCCTGTTGGCTCTGACAGAATAAATGATTGCAACAGAAGAGAAAATACGTAGCTCAGGGTTGAATTGTGGGATCCTTGGTTGTTTGGATAATCTTAGCTACTTGAACAATGTAACATCGACAGGCAAGTAACTAAGCTCAGGAAACACCAAGGACTCCATATATGAGTAGCTTGAGTAGCGTAGGGGAGTAATGCCTCCTACAAAGGCAGCATTTAAGATCCAGCTGCTGCAATTACTTGTGAGTTCAGTCCCAGTCAGGCTCAAGATCGACTCAGCCTTCCATCCTTTCTAAGGTGGGTAAATTGAGGACCCAGTTTGTTGGGGCCAATAAGCTGACTTTGTATAAATATAAATATACAAAAGTATGAAGGCTATTGCTTAACACACTGTAAGCCGCCCTGAGTCTCCGGAGAAGGGCGGCATATAAATCAAATTTATATATGTATATATATATATATTTCACAAAAAGCACCCATAAGAAATTCCCAGATAAGATAAAAAGACATTTCAGATGTCCCAAAGGCGTTTTTCAAAATGCCACTGGATTTTGTTTTTTCCTGAAGATGTTTTGCTTCCCATTTAAGAAACTTCTTCAGTTCTGATTATATTCCTTGCAGTCCTCTGGTCATTAGTACTCTCTTTGAGAGTTGTTGAGGCCACTTGGAGGTTTATCTGTGCCCTCAGGGTCACCTGAAAAGTGCAAATGGGTGTGGAGCCTTTTGGGACTGCTGAAAGGACCATGTTGTAAACAGGAGATGGGTGGTGTCATTTCCCTCCCTCTCTGTTGAGAGAGGGCTGTTCATTTTTAACATACATGGTTCTTGGATCCCTCTTTCAAACTAGCGGTCCTCTCTGTCCAGAATGACTCTCAGGAAGAGTGCTAATGACCAGATGACTGCAAGGAATATAAACCCTTCCATCCTCCATCATTCAGTCAGAACTGAAGAAGCTTCTTGAATGAGAAGCGAAACATCTTCAAGGAAGAAGAAAGAAAGTCCAGTTGCCTTTTGGAAAAAGCAGCTTTTGGAACAACCGTGACCTGGATGACTGAAAATCTCGGTAGATAATAAGACATTTCAGAGCAGTTAGACAGCAACTGAAGATCCAGATTTCGCAGTAGACAAAATTCGACTAGCTTTCCTCAAAGCTGATGCTTTTTAGATATGCTGGACCTCCATCAATTTGGGATCTGGCTGCAAGTTATGGATGCTCAAGTCCAAATGGCTGGAGAGCATTAAGTTGTTTTTTTTAAAAAAATTGATTTATATGCCGCCCTTTTCCGGAGACTCAGGGCGGCTTACAATGCATTAAGCAATAGCCTTCATACTTTTGTATATTTTACAAAGTCAGCTTGTTGCCCCCCACAAACTGGGCCCTCAATTTGCCTACCCTAGAAAGGATGGAAGGCTGAGTCAACCTTGAGTCTGGTGAGATTCGAACTTACTAATTGCAGACAGCTGGAGTTAAATTATAATGCATTAGTCTGTTGATCTACCCAGGCTCCCTTATAACTGATCCCTTCCATCCTTCTCACTTAATCCCTTCTTTTTTTTCCTCTATTTCCTTTCCTTTCCTTTCCTTTCCTTTCCTTTCCTTTCCTTTCCTTTCCTTTCCTTTCCTTTCCTTTCCTTTCCTTTCCTTTCCTTTCCTTTCCTTTCCTTTCCTCTCTTCTCCTCTTTTCTTTCCTTCTTTATTTTTCCTTTCTTTTTTTTTTTTAATTTGATTTATATGCCGCCCTTCTCCGGAGACTCAGGGCGGCTTAAAATGCGTTAAGCAATAGCCTTCATACTTTTGTATATTTTTACAAAGTCAGCTTATTGCCCCCACAACTGGGTCCTCAATTTACTCACCTTAGAAAGGATGGAAGGCTGAGTCGACCTTGAGCCTGCCTAGGATTGAACTCGCAGTAATTGCAGGCAGCTGGATGTTAAATGCTGCCTTAGTAGGAGGCATTAGCCTCCTACGCCACTCAGGCTCTTAGTGTTAGGAAAGTTTACATTAACTGAGACTTTCGAAGAAGGTGAGACAGAATTACCTGTATTCCTGGGCTTCCGCTGTCCCCTTTATCACCCTTAAGACCGGGTGGGCCCTTGAATAAAAACAAAATAGTGAATTTATGAGACATAATAAATATCAGACAGTATACACAGCAATGCATACATAGAGTCGCTTGGGAGTTGAGCGGCATAGAAATATGATAAATTAAATTAAATCCCTCTTCTGGTTTTTGTTACCAACATCACTTGGAGAAGCTGGATGGGCCAAAGTCATCCAGTAGCTGAATGGGGACTTCAGCCACTGTTTCCAAGTTCGACATGAAAGCCAGTATGGTCTAGTATAGTGGCTAGAAACTTGGAAACCACGAGTTCTAGTCCTGCCTTAGGCATGAAAGCCAACTGAATGACTTTGACCCAATCACCAGGAAGCAAAGAGTTCTAGTCCCACCTTAGGCATGAAAGCCAACTGGGTGTCTTTGGGCCAATCACCAGGAGACTGGGAGTTCTAAGCCATGAAAACCAGCTGGGTGACTTTGAGCCAGTCCCTTTCTCTCAATCTAACTCACCTCACAGGGTCATTGTTGTGGAGAAAATAGGAGGAGGAAAGTTAGCTGGATATGTTCTCCGCCTTGAGTTCTTTGTAAAAATAAAAAAGGCAGAATATAAATACCGTATTTTTGGAGTATAAGACGCACCAGAGTATAAGACGCACTTTAGTTTTGGGGGAGGAAAATAAAGAAAAAGCTGAGTGGCAGGTGGATCGGCCTCTCGGAATACCACCAATCAGCTGTTTCCAGAGGTGAATTTTAGCAACAGGTTCCTTGGTTGTGAGTTCTGTGCCTTTCTTTCTTTCTTTCTTTCTTTCTTTCTTTCTTTCTTTCTTTCTTTCTTTCTTTCTTTCTTTCTTTCTTTCTTTCTTTCTTTTTCTTTTTTTCTGCTTCTGAAACTTCTGAAACTGTTTCAGAAAAAACTCTTTTCTGCCTCTGAAGCAGAGTTTCAGAAAAAAAGCCTCTGAAGCTCTTTTTGGGGGCTTCTTTTCTGAAGCTTCGTTTCTGATGCTTTTTTCAGCCTCTGAAACCTCCATTTGAGAAGCTGGGTGGGGCTACATTCCGAGTATAAGACGCACACAGATTTCCACCCTCTTTTTTGGGGGGGAAAGGTGCGTCTTATATTCCGAAAAATATGGTAAATAAAATTTAATTTTAAAAAAAAAACTTAATCTGTAGCACGCCCACTAAGCCACACCCACAGAACCGGTAGTAAAAATGTTTGAAACCCACCACTGGGTCACTCAATGAATTGTTGTAAATTGAGAATTACCTGTACTGGCGTGCATAACACCAGATATGTCACTAGAAGGCAAAATCACAAAATTGCGTCTCACTTACTTTGGCCATGTCATGTGGAGGAATTCACTGGAGGAAGGAATTATGTCTGAATACATACAGATATTATCAGAGTTAGAAGGGACCTTATAGGTCATCTAATCCAACCCCCCACCTAAGCAGGAGACCCTATGGCCTACACCATTTCTGACAAATGGCAGTCCAATCTCTTCTTGAAAGCCTCCAGGGATGAAGCTCCCACAACTTCCGAAGGCAACTTCTGTTCCATGGGTTGATGGTTCTCACTGTCAGGAAATTTCTCCTCATTTCTAGGTTGAATCCCTCCTTGTTCAGTTTCCATCCATTGTTCCCTGTCTGGCCTTTGGGTGCCTTGGAAAACAGCTTGACCCCCTCCTCTCTGGGGCAGCCCCTCAAATATTGGAAGACTGCTATCATGTCTCCCCTGGTCCTTCTCTTCACTAGACTACTCATGCCCAGTTCCTGTAACCATTTGTCTGGAAGTATTAATGACTGGAAACTATCGTGTTTGGAAGAATACGAAGAGTGGACACCATCAAAGCTTACACCAGCCAGAGCATTAAAAAAATAATAATCATAGAAGTAGTGCAAGATAGGAAGATGAGGAGAGCCCTGGCCCACAGAATTGCCAAGAGTCAGACACGACTGAATAGATAACATCACCATCATCTTCATCAAAACACTTAAGCCAAGTTAGGAAATGGCCAGTTACTGCACATGCACAACATGCTATGGTTTAACTTTAACCACGTTTGTTTTTCCGGTGGATTAATTATTTATTTATATTTCATATTTCTTAACTATCAGTTAAGAGAAGGGCTCTGGGTGATGTACAATCGAAATCAAGAACAGTAACATTCAAGCCGGGATGAATTTAAGACTAAAAAGTTTTAAACTTAAAAAAAATATAACATTATAAAATCTGGATAGCCTGCTATTCGATGTGCTGGACTCCAGAAAATTCAGCCATCGGAGTTTAAGTGTGTTTTGGAAACAGAAGCAGAAAATAGGACCTAAAGGCAACTCCACAGAAATTTGAAATCTGAATGCAGTTTTCTTTGGCTGAAGCCAATCTATTTCCACACTAGAAATTTATAGCATCTTTGGAGTTCTCCAAATACCGTTGTGCCAAAATAATATTACTGCGGACAGGCTTTATATTACTCCAATAATGGCTGGGTGAAAACTATGAAGGTGCTATAAGTCACCGGTGCAGAGCTGGATTGCTAAATGTGAGTCCGGGATGAGGAATAATCTCATTTCATTCTTCCTTGTTAAGATATTTAATTCAATAGCTGGAACAGTAAAGGGAATAATGGGCCAGAACACACAGTTCAGAGACGGTACTCAGCAGGTTCTGACCAGTTCTGGAGAACCAGTAGCCGACATTTTGGGTAATTTGGAGAACTGGTAAATACCACCTCTGACTGGCCCCACCCCCATCTATTCTCTGCCTCCTGAGTCCCAGCTAATTGGGAGGAAATGGGGATTTTGCAGTAACCTTCCCCTAGAGTGGGGTGGGAATGGAGATTTTAGAGTATCCTTCCATTGTAGTAGGGGGGAATGGAGATTTTACAGTATCCTTCCCCTGCCACACCCACCAAGCCACACCACGCCCACTAAGCCATGCCCACAGAATCAGTAGTAAAAAAATTTGAATCTCACCACTGGCACAGTTGTGGTTGATTGACTGGAGAATGCGGGCGCCGGCATGCGGAATGGGACAACCTACCACAGTCAACTTGCTGCAGCCAACTCACCATGACCAACTCGCCAATGGCCAATTTTGCCATGGCCAAATGACCATGGTCACCTCGCTGCAGGACAACTCCCCACAGCCAACTCCTGTGGGACAGTTTAACAATTCTATTCAATTATTTTAAATAAATAAAAATTATTTTAGTTTTTGTCATTCACATTTCATTCGGTCCCTCCTTTTGCATCCTTTGTTTAAGGATTCTATTCCACGGTTCCTTTGATATTAGCGTAACTCTTGTCCTGCAGCGAGTTGTCCTTTGGTGAGTTGAATGTGATGAGTTATCTTGCAGCGAGTTGGCCATTGCAAGTTGGCCACGGCTAGTTGGTCGTGGCGAGTTGACTGTGGCGAGTTGGCCATGGCGAGTTGACTCGAGAATTGTCATAGACCGCCTGCATGAGGCAATCTACATTATGATTGGTTGCTGTTTCCCTTTTTTCCCGCCTTTTTCTTCTGCGTGCTCTGTATATTGTTCTATGATTTTCCTGACGATTTACCGCATGTACTGATGTGCCTCACTATCTTGTTTATTCTAAATGCAAATGTAAAATATATTTATTTATATAAAACTACAAGTTCATGTCAGCATCTCTGACTTCATTTGGCCGCACGTTTCTCTGACGTTCCTTCAGCCAGAAAGT
Source organism: Coluber constrictor foxii (assembly GCA_038048745.1). Taxonomy (NCBI): domain Eukaryota; kingdom Metazoa; phylum Chordata; class Lepidosauria; order Squamata; family Colubridae; genus Coluber; species Coluber constrictor. The sequence continues at coordinate 9,790,660 of CM075960.1, forward strand.
TCACTGCCTACGAAATAAGCCGGCAAAATTCAAAATCCAGCAGATAGCAAGGGAACAAAGAAGGAAGCTTAGCAGAGCATGTCCTCTTGTATGAATTGCGATTTTATTTATTGCTTTATTTACATCCCACCTTTCGTTACTTTTATAAACAACTCAAGGCAGCAAACATATCTAATACTTCCTCCTCCTCCTATTTTTCCCAAAACAGGCTGAGAGAGAATGACTGGCCCAAAGTCACTTAGTCAGCTTTCATGCTTAAGGTGGAACTTAGAACTCACACTCTCCTAATGATGGGCCAAAGTCAGCCAGTTGGTTTTCATGCCTAAAACAGAACTAGAACTCCCATTTTCCTGGTGATTGACCCAAAGACACCCAGCCCACTTTTCTTTTTTTTCTTTTTTTTTCTTTTTTAGCAAATTTTTTTTTTTATTTTTTTCCAAACACACAAATTACATCTTTTCGGACAGAGCTTTGATCCGGTCATCAATTTTTTTTGTCATCTTTAACCAAAGTTTACATATTCTATTTTGTCATATCACTTATTTCTTAGTCTTAAATCACATATTGCAATTAATGTCATCTTAGAAAAAAATTTACTTACATTTACTTAATCAAAAAATAACTACCCTTCTATTAACCCACCTTAAATCTTAATAATTAATACCCCATACTACTAACCCTAACCCAGCAGACTTTCAAGCCTAAGGCAGGACTAGAACTCACAGTCTCCTGATGATTAGCCCAAGGTTACCCATCTGGTTATTATGCCTAAAGTGGAACTAGAACTCATAGTCTCCTGGTGATTGACCCAAAGACATCCAGCCCATTTTAATGCTTAAGGTGAGACTAGAATTCCCATTCTCCTGGTGATTGACCCAAAGATACCCAGGCCTCTTTCAAGCCGAAAACAGGACTAGAACTCACAGTCTCCTGATGATTAGCCCAAGGTCACCCATCTGGCTATTATGCCTAAGGTGAGTCTAGAACTCACAGTCTCCTGTTTTCTAGCCTGGTGCTTCAACCACTAGATGAAACTGGATATATATAGGAGACCATTTCTCCATTATCAAAATTGCTGAGGTTTAAAATACCCTATTTTTTCCCCAAAAGCTATTGCTACGTTCGTTATCTGAACTACAATGTTTTAACCCAACCTCAAAGGAAAAGAAAATAACTTACAATGGGGCCTTGCACAGTTAATCCTTGTAAACCTGGGGTCCCTTGGTGTCCTCCTGGCCCTTTTGGTCCAGCTTGGCCTGGAGGACCTGGTTCCCCCTAAGGAATCAGAGAAAACAAAGAAACACAGAAAAAACATGATCTTCCAGGCATACCAAACTCTGAATTTGGTATTAGCAAAGTCTTGGTTTGCTAATACCAAATTCAGAGAAGACGGAAGACAACGGCGAAGAAGGATAGAAGCCATTTTTCCACTCAAATCTTATGAATCCAATGCATGAATAATTTTTTTAAAATTTGATTTATATGCCGCCCTTCTCCGAAGACTCAGGGCGGCTTACAATGCGTTAAGCAACAGCCTTCATACTTTTGTATATTTATACAAAGTCAGCTTTTTGCCCCCACAAACTGGGTCCTCAATTGACCTATCTTAGAAAGGGTGGAAGGCTGAGTCAACCTTGAGCCTGGTGAGATTCGAACTTGCAGTGATTGCAGACATTTGGATGTTAATTAAGGTGCTTAGTCTGCAGAGCTATCCAGGCTAATTAGGAATCCTTGGTGAGTTTGGCTGTTTTCTTGCAGTCTTTACAAAAAATATATATATGTGTAGGTTAGCATAATCGTGACTAAGGGTTTATGGAGAACGTAAAGGATGGAACTTGGCTGAGACAATCTAATCACAGCTAAGCTTTGAAATAAGGATTTGAAGTAAGGTTTAGTTTCTTGACAGATATACTCTTTAGCAGGGGTGGGATTGAAAAATTTTAGCGACCGGTTCTCTGCCCGATTGCTGGGTGGGCGTGGCGTACTCGGCCTCCTGCACTGCAGTGGGGGGGGGGCTTTTGCCCTCCCCAGGCTCCAGAGCAAGGGTGAAATGCTCCCGGTTCAGACCGGATCACCCGATCCAGTAGCAATGGTGGCGGGTGGTTTGGAGAACCAGCGAAAACCCCTGTGCCCCCCCACCATGCCCAGCTGAGCTGCACGATCATCAGAGGCTTTATTTTTGTACTTTAAAAGCATTTTTTCTACAACCTCTTCTGACGAAAAAATACTTTTAAACGTAAAAAAAAAAAAAGCCTCTGATGATCGCGCGGCTCAGCTGGGATCCTCAGAGGCTTTTCAAAGCAATTTTTTCTGCAACCTCTTGGCTGAAGAGGTGGTAAAAAAAATGCTTTGAAAAGTCTCTGACGATCCCAGCTGAGCTGCCTGATCGGCAGGGAGGTATTTTTTTAAAAAAGCCTCTCTGACGATCCCAGCTGACTTGCCTGATCGGCAGAGGCTTTTCAAAGCATTAGAAAAATTGCTTTGAAAAATTTAAAAAAAAACAAAGTTGGTCATGCCCACCCAGTCATATTACACCCCCCCACACCAAGCCATGCCCACAGAACCGGTAGTAACAAATTTTACATTTCACCCCTGCTCCGGACGCTTTCTTTGAACCTCCAGGAGGGCGAAAACAGGCCAATTTCGGACCTGGTACTTCTGGTAAGCCTGTTTTTCACCCTCCCCAGGCTCCGGAGGCTTTCCTTGAGCCTCCTGGGGGGCAAAAAAGGCCTTTCCCAGGCTACAGAGGCCCTCCGGAGTCTGGAAACAGGTCCGTTTTCAGACTTCTGAAACTAACAGGAGGCCTGTTTTTCACCCTTCTAGAGCCTCCGTGCGGGTCCTGCACTTACCTGGCATCCAAAACAGGCCGCGTGGAGACTCCTGAGAGGGGCGGGGCAGAATAGGCAGGGTTGGCCAGTCCTTGCAACTACCGGTTCGGTGAACCAGATGTAAAATTAACATTCGGTTCACCCGGACCAGTCCGAATCGGCTGAATCCCATCCCTGCTCTTTAGTGATTGAAGATCAAGTTAATGTTACTGTATAACCTCCATTTAACAGACCTTAACTTAATGCAGTTGCTCAGAGATAACGGGTATATTTTTTGTTGGACTCTTGACTTCCATTTAATGGACTGATGTCCATTAAATTGAATGTTTTCACATTACACTGACGTATTATTGTGAATAACTCCATTGCATTCCATACACAATCACGCGAATGTCAGAAATTGATGCAAACAATACAAGTTAATGCAAATGACATAAAATTTAATGAGTGTGGTGGATTTAATTGACACCTGCCCTCACAATTAAATTGAGGGTTTTTGATGCCACAATCCGTTTAACTGGGCAAATTAATTCTTGGCCGGATGACTATTTATAACACTCTGCGCAAATTCTGGTCGCTTCCCTTTTGCCTTTTCTATGAAATGATGATTTGAGTTCTGGGACCAGAAACTCAAATCTCTATTTTTTTTCATTGCTTCCTCTGCTTCTTTCAGTCACTCTTTGGTACGTGCTGAAGTCATGGTGATGGAGTTTTGACTTTTTTTCTAAAGCTTTCAACATTGCATATCAAGGTTGTTTGCTATTTCCAGCCACTGATTTATTGCACAACTCTGGATCATTCCGGAGGTTTTCACACTGATTTGGGAGGCAGTAGATGGAAATACACCATGGGCATAACAAAATAGCAAAGCAAAAGTTGCTAATAAAGTCATAGAGAAGCCTTGGGCTCGATACTTGTCTTACTTTAAGGACCAATTCTTCTTGTATTCTGGGAATATAGAGCATAGAATAATAGGGCTTAAAGGAACCTTGGTGGCCTTCCATTCCAATCCTCTGCTCGAGCAGGAGACCCTATACCATGGGTCTGTAAGCTTAAACACTCAAATGTTTCCCACAGAAAAGAAAACACCGGGAGCCACAAAACCCTTCCCATGCCTGACTATTTCTTGAGCGGCCACAAAACTAGCATATGTAGTTGAATTAAACGTTCTGTTTTCTTCTGAAGCTTTTCTTTTCTTGGATTTATCCATGGTTGGCTTACCGGGGGTTGAATAGCTCAATAAATCACATGCCAGAGGGTCTCACACATTGGCGGTTGTGATATATATTTTGAGTGACAGGGAGCCGCAGCAGTGGGGTGAAAGAGCCACATGCGGCTCCAGAGCTGCAGGTTGCTGACCCCTGTTCTAGAGTCTCAACGTCTTTTTTTTTTTTTATCATGCTGACCAAAACTGAATGTAGTATTCCAAAAGTGGTCCTATCAAAGCAGTATAGAATGGTATTAACCCTTCATGTGTTCTTGAAACTAGCCCTCTGTTGATGCAATCTAGGATTGCATTGGCTTTCTTTTGTAGCTGCAGTACACTGCTGGCTCATATTTAAGCAGTGATCCACTAGGACTCCTAGATGATCCATCTCACAGTTACTACTGTTGGGATAGGTACCATCTATTCTATACCTGTGCATTTGGTTTTTCTTGCCTAAGTGTGTTTAGCACCACTGAATTATATTTTGTTGGGTGAAAGGGGTGCTTGGGGTTCTACCCCGTAAGAATTCAATGAGGCATTAATCTCAGTTCTTGTGTGTATAGTCTTGGCCCCTTTAAGACTTGTGGGCTTCAACTCCCATAATTCCCCAGCCAGTATAGGGAATTCTAGCAATGTTTGTCCATTATGCAGCTGAGGGCTCCCCTCCCTGTTATCTGACTGTTCTCTAGGCAGCATCTCTTCCCTCCGTCTCCCAAGGTCGTTGTGACATAGCCTTACAAAAGGCAACCACTTTCTGACTCACACAGCAATAATAAAAAGAACGAAAACAGTGTTCCAGTATAATAGATTAATTGGGAATTGCTCCCTTAAGTCTATCCCAGTCTCTTTCTACTGTCTTGTCAAATGGAGTAGAAAAAATTCCACTGCAGAAACTTTCTAAAGAACTGCATATATTGCCTTATTTAATGGATCTTTTAGGGGAAATCTCTGGGTTTTTTCCCCCTTTACTTATTTTGCTAAAAGGAGACAATGAAAATAAGGAACCAGGCTGTAGCATATTAGGAGGCATCTGAATGACTAATTTAGGTCCAAGAAACCTAAAAAAAATAACTTCAGGATTCTAATCCCTCTTTGAGGTCCTCTAAGGCGAGATTTAGAGGCTGAAAAAAAAAAGTGGTATGCAGAATTTCAGAACAACTTTCCCGAACTGAAGAATATAATTTTTAGGAAACCCAGTGATTTTTATATCTCCATCAGCTTCAGTTCATGAGTTTTTGGATGATAAGGAATAAGGGCTCCGTCTGAATTTAGCAAAATCAATTGTTCCTTCCCAAAGAATATTATTGCAGCCAGCTGGGGAAAGTTATTGTATATTTGAATTATTTCCACTGTGCACAGAAAACAAGTACGTGCTGGGAAGAAATGGCTGGATCTTACTCTGAGATATGCTAGGGTTGCGTAAACAAAGAATTTATTTCCTTGGTTAATGTCCATTTTTCCATCAGGAGCTTACATAAGGCTGGGCTGGGAGACAAGGACTGGTGCAAGAATCTATGGAGATTCTCAATCATCCAAGTCATGGTTGTCCCAAATGGCAACTGGCCTTTGTTTCTTCTTGAAGACATTTCACTTCTCAGCCAAGAAGCTTCTTCAGTTCTGACTGTCAAAGTTCAGGACTGGTGCAAAGTTTCTCGGTGAGCTTCCATAATTGTGTAGGGACTTCACTGTGTGGCTCCAATATCTTTTGCTAGTCATGGATTGCTAGGTATCTCATTTAATGAGTCTTGTTCCATCATAGAATTTAAACATTTAATCAGTCGAGCCTACCAAGCAAACAAATGGGACTATAACAAGTGCTTTTTCTGATACAGCTTATAAGGATTTGTCCTGGTGGAAAACATATCATCTAAAAGCCAAAAAAATGCAGATATGGGAGAAGGAGGGGCAGAACCTAGGGGTGGGGTGAAAAGAGCCTTGGTGGCACAGTGGACTAAACTGCTGCTGTTAAAGTACTACTTAGCTGCCAGCTGCCTGCAATTACTGCGAGTTCAATTCTCACCAGGCTCAAGGTTGACTCAGCCTTCCATCCTTTCGAGATAGGTAAAATGAGGACCCGGTTTGTGGGGGCAATAAGCTGACTTTGTATAAAATAGAACACCGCTCAGGGGGTCCAAAAAGCCCTACTAAGCAGGTATATAAAAAAGTACGAAGGCTATTGCTTAATGCATTGTAAGCCGCCCTGAATCTTTGGAGAAGGGCGGCATATATAAATCAAACTAATAAATAAATAAAGAGGGATAACAGAATAACAGAATTGGAAGGAACCATAGAGTCCTCTAATCCAACACCTTTTCAAGCAGGAGACCCTACGAGACCTCCTTCTGCCACCAATAGCCTCTCACCGACCAGTACGCTCCCATAGAGAGGGCCTGCTCAGGGTGCCGTTGGCCAGGCAGTGTCGACTGGCTGCCCCCAGGGGGAGAGCCTTCTCTGTGGTGGCATCTACTATCTGGAACGAGCTCCCCCCGGAGATATGGAGGATCCTGGATCTGCGCACTTTTCGTCGTGCTCTTAAAACATTCTTGTTCCAGCAGGCTGGCCTGGCCTAACTCTCCCTTTTAAACTTTTTAAACTGTTTTTAATTCGTTTTATAAATTGGGTGGTTTTAATTGTGTTTTTGGGTCAAAATATTTAATCATTTTAATGGGTTTTAATGTTTGTATTTGTTTGTATTTTATCTTTGGCTGTTCACCGCCCCGAGTCCTTCAGGAGAAGGGCGGTCTATAAATTTGAATATAAATAAATAAATAAATAAATAAATAAATAAATAAATAAATAAATAAATAAATAAATAAATAAATAAATAAATAAATAAATAAATAAATAAATAAATAAATAAATAAATAAATAAATAAATAAATAAATTTTGACCTGACATCAGACACCAAGAGAAGAATCAATAGAAATGGATGTTGGTTGTCTCAAAAGTGCTTTTTCAAAAGGCAACTGGACTATTTTTTCCTTGAGGGAAGAAAGAAGAAAACACTTCGCTTCTCATCCAAGAAGCTTCATCAGTTCCATCAGGATAGTGGAGGCAATGGAAATATAATATTTCTTTGCAGTCATCCTTTCATCACCTCCACCATCTCCATATTCTTCATATCTCTGCATCCTTCACATCTTGGTATCTCAGGTATCTTTGTATCCTTCATATCCTTCATATCTTCACATCCTCCATATCTTTGTACCATTCATATATTCATATCCTTTGTATTTTTGTATCCTTTCATTACCTCCACCACCCTGCCAGAACCAATGAAGCTTCTTGGATGAGAAGTGAAGCTGCTTCTTCTTCTTCTTCTTCTTCTTCTTCTTCTTCTTCTTCTTCTTCTTCTTCTTCTTCTTCTTCTTCTTCTTCTTCTTCTTCTTCTTCTTCTTCTTCTTCTTCTCCTCCTCCTCCTCCTCCTCCTCCTCCTCCTCCTCCTCCTCCTCCTCCTCCTCCTCCTCCTCCTCCTCCTCCTCCTCCTCCTCCTCCTCCTCCTCCTCCTCCTCCTCCTTCTTCAGGGAAAATATAGTCCAGTTGCCTTTGAAAAAGCACCTTTTGAGACAACTATGATCTGAATGACTGAGAATCTCCACAGACAATTGGATGTTGATTGGTTTCAAATTGCCCCACATGGCCTCCTGCTCAATAAGTTATTGATTAATTCTGATGTCACACAACTTACCTTGGGGCCAGGCTCCCCCTGTTCTCCCTGGATGCCCCTTCGCCCAGGATTGCCCTGCAGAAGGAAGACATATCCACAGAATGAGTTCCTAATTTTAAAGAAGAAAGGGACTGGATTAAGATACAGCTATTTATGGACAATTCCATCTCAAAGGCACCAACGTATTTTCTATTTCTCCAGCTCATGAGAAATGTAAACGTGAACCTCAACCATCTTGAGAACAGAGTAATGAAACAGAAGCTTCTGTTGCAAGAAAAAGAAGACCTTGGAGATATCAGAAATCAGATTTGGATAACAGTATGAAGTCTGTCTCTTGAGTAATTTAGAATGCTGAGAAAATGGAAGGAAAGAAAAAGAGGATGACAGCCAGCAGCAAAATGGATAGAGTTGATTAAAATAGCAATGGGTTTTGATAAAGGAGAACATTTGGGACTCAGAGTGGAAATGAGGAGACTTGGTGCTCCCTGAGTAATAAGACCATTCCCATCCACACTGACAGGGCAAGCCACTGGAATATAAACTGAGAGCAAACCTTCCTTCCTACTAGCACTGATGATGTTACCTAGTTTGAGTAATGAAATGTCTCCATAAATACCACCAAGCTCCGAGAGCATCAAGGACCCTTCAGCAATGGGTGTATTGGAAAATCTGAAGGACTAATTTGGGGACAGATTGTTCTGGAGAAGGTTTATGTCTATGTAGTAGTTAAGAGTGAACACTGATACCATGGCATTTTATCAATTCATCAAGTATCTGTCAGGCCTGGAAGCCATCTTTTTCCTTGGGCCTTCAGGCCTACCACATTTACTGCTGTGGGAAATTGGGAGGGGGGATTGTATGAAGCCAGGGTGATATGTAGTCATAATAACATTCCTTTCTCAGAGAGTCAAGGACATCTTGCCCTGCACCTGGAGGAGTGTGACTGGGAGGCATCCCCAATTGGGATGGTGCTTTGATTGGACCATGTAATGGACATGTGGTGCTGGGCAGGGACTTGGACTTTCTTTTGGGTGGGGAAAACCTGGAAGCTTTCAGATTTGGGTTTTCCCAGATGTGCCAATATGACATCTCTAATAAAAGGGAACTTTGAGGAACTTCAAGCCTCGGAGTCTTCTTTCGTTGGAGGTGTTACTTGAAACCCTGACAGTATCCTGTTTTGTTTTGCTTTGAGGTCTTGGTAGTGCAGCGGTCAAACTCTGCACACAGACTGGAGTTCAATCCTGATGGGCTCCAGGTTGACTCGGCCCTCCATCCTTCTGAGGTCAGTCAAATGAGGACCCAGATTGTTGGAGGCAATGCTTCTACATTGTAAACAGCCTACAGCATGCTATAAAGTGCTACAGGGTGGTATATAAGGCTAAATGCTATTGCTATTGCTACTGTTTTGTTTTGTTTTGTTTTGTTTGTATTTTATTTTATTTTTATGCCATGTTATAGCAACTCTGGGCAGCTTACGGAATAATGCAAAGTAAAGAAGATAATACAAAACACATGCAATTAGAAAAATCAAACTAAAAACTAAAATCCAGGAGGAGAGGTGACATGGGGTGGGGAATCCTCTCCCTATCCCATCAGCCACAACTGGCCTAGAAGGCCCCTGTCAAGGACCCAGGCAGAGCCACATTTTTAGACTCCCTCTGGAAAGCCAGGAATGTGGGGGCTGACCTCATCTCCAGCAGGATATTCCAGAGGGTCGGCTCCATAGCAGAAATGGCACTTCTCCAGGACCCCACAAAACTGAAATTCCGAAGTACACTTCTTCTGCTGGAGCAATGAGCCGATCCTATTGGGATGAGATGTTTCCTCCGAAACCCTGGTCCCATGCCATAAAGGGCTTTATAGATAATAAGTAACATTTTGAATTGGACCCAGAAGCAAATTGGCACCCAGTGTAGCTTACACAACAGCACTGTATGCTCACTGTAACAGCATTGCCAAAAAGGCATTAAGAATTGTTAACCTAATCTTGCGAAGCTTCTTCTCTGGTAACATTGTACTGCTAGCTAGGGCATACAAAACCTTTGCCAGACCAATTCTTGAATACAGCTCATCCACCTGGAATCCACATTGTATATCGGACATTAACATTATTGAGAGGGTCCAGAGGTTTTTCACAAGAGTAGTCCACTCCTCTACTCACAATAGAATCCCTTTATGCCACCATAAATTCTGGGCTTGGAGAATCTAGAACTGCGCTGCCTACGGTCTGACCTAAACATAGCACACAAAATCGTCTGCTACAACGTCTTACCTCTCAACAACAACATCTTCAGCTTCAACTACAATAATATACTGGCAAACAATCGATACAAACTCAAGGTAAATTGCTCCAAATTTGATTGCAGAAAATACGACTTCAGCAACAGAGTAGTCAACGCCTGGAATGCTCTACCCAACCCCATTGTTATACCCGCACAACTTCAACCTCAAACTATCTACTGTGGACCTCACCCCATTCCTGAGAGGTCCATAAAGGGGGCGTGCATAGCACAACTGTGTGCCTACCATCCCTGTCTTACTATTCCTATTTATCTGTACTTACTTCCTTTGTTTATGTTTATGTTTATACCTATACCTGCTATCTTGTACATTTTTGACAAATAAATAAATTTGTAATGCTAAAATTTTGTAATATTGTCCCACGTGCCAGCTGAGGGGGTCTCCAGAACCATCCGCGCCATTGTATTCTGTACCAGTTGTAGCTTCCAAATACTCTTCAAAGTAGCTCCATTTAGAACATATTCCAATCATCCAACTGACAGATGACCAAGGATAGGAGTGACTCCATGTAGGGCCTCACAATCCAGGAAAGAGTGCAGCTGGCGCACAACACAAAGGCTCTCCTAGCCATCACTGCGATCTTTTCTTCCAGCAGGAACTGCGAGTCTAGGAGAAACTCCAGACTGCACAAGGGATCTGCCTGGGGTAATGCAACCCCATTGAGAATTAAACCCTGATTATCTTAAGGGAGAGAAAAAGTAGCATAAAAGCACTTCCAGTCCTTCTCCAGTCTTGTTCCCTGGGTGAATCTGACCTACTATCCCTGAATCTGACCTACTATTCTCCAAAGTGCCTGAAGGAAGGACAAGAAGCAACGGATGGAAACTAATCAAGGAGAGAAGCAACCTAGAACTAAGGAGAAAGTTTCCTGAAAGTTAGGACAATTAATCAGTGGAACAACTTGCCTCCAGAAGTTCTGAATTCTCCAACGTTGGAGGTTTTTAAAAAAGAAATTGGACAGCCATTTGCCATAGGGTCTCCTGCTTGAGCAGAGGGCTAGACTAGAAGACCTCCAAGGTCCCTTCTGTTATTCTGTTCAGGGTTTTATCTTGGGCACAGTGCTCTTCAACGTCTTTAGAAATGACCCAGATGAGGGGATTGAAGGAGCCCTCGATCAAATTTTCAGATGACACCAAGTTGGAAGGATTTTTTAAAAAAGAATTGATTTATATTCTGCCCTTCTCCGAAGACTCAGGGCGGCTTACAATGCGTTAAGCAATAGCCTTCATACTTTTGTATATTTGTATAAATATAATAAGTCAGCTTATTGCCCCCACAAATATATTTGTATAAATATAAAAAGTCAGCTTATTGCCCCCACAAACTGGGTCCTCAATTTACCTACCTTAGAAAGGATGGAAGGCTGAGTCAACCTTGAGCCTGGAGAGATTCGAACATGCAGTAATTGCAGACAGCTGGATGTTAATTACGGTGCTTTAGTCTGCAGAGCTAAACCAGGCTCCAATTGCTAACACTTTGGAAGATTAGACTCCTAATTCAGAAGGATTTTGACAGAACAAGAGATTGGACTGGAAAACCTCCAGGCAGTGGTAGAATTCAGGGGGTTTTTTTAACCAGCAGTTCTGTGGGTGTGGCTTGGTGGGCGTAGTGTGGCTTGGTGGGCGTGGCTTGGTGAGCATGGCAGGGGAAGGATACTGTAAAATCCCCATTCCCTTCCCACTCCTGGGGGAAGGATATTGCAAAATCTCCATTCCCACCCCACTCTGGGGCCAGCCAGAGGTGGCATTTGCCGGTTCTCCGAACCACTCAAAATTTCCGCTACCGGTTCTATAGAACCTGTCAGAACCTGCTGGATTTCACCCCTACCTCCAGGGTCCCTTCCAACTCTGTTATTCTGTTACTGACCTGCTGTTGTCGGCACAGGAGAAGAGCTGAAAACTTTGCCTTGGCAACCATCCAACCTTCATTTCCCAACATTGGGAAATAGCACTCTTAACACTGCGTGCCTTTGGGAACTTAGTTAAATGTGAGCACGGCTATACGAGGGAGAGTGGCTTATTACAGTAATAGGTGGATGTGTGTCTCCCATTCTCATTTCACAAAGTGCTCCTGACTTCATCAGCCCTCATTTGTATTCCAATCACGTGCAACCGAAATGGCTAGAATAAAAGAGAGCAGGCCCAGGCTATCTATGGACTGGGGAAGGAAAGGCAGAAATCCTTCCAGTTTCATTTACTGCAGGAGCCACCCCTACCAACCCAAGGCCTTTGAAGGTGTTCAGGAGACATTTTCAACCTGGTCTGCGCTTTTTATTTTATTTTTTTCCTTTTAATCCTTTGAATTATTGACTCAGCTTAGCCAGAGCTCAACAGAGGCTGCTTTGCATTTCCAGCACAGATGCACAACTGGAAAGTGAGCCGACAACACGCAAGCTTTATTTACAAAGAGTTGATTCGGGGATGGGGTGGGGGGGGGTCTCCTTGTAGGAAGTTAGCACCCACCCCTTTCCTAGAAGAATGAAATGTTTTAGGAAATATTAAAAAGGCAGAATATTATGTTTCCCTGGATGAGAAATGGAGAAGCATGTTTTAAAGCAGCTCCCACCTTCTTGCCCCCCACCCTTTGTCAATGGGCTAGAGGCAGAAACTCAATTCCCTCCCATCTTTGTCAATGGACCATCATCTGCAACACAACAGGACCCATCTAGCACCAGAAACTCACCACATGGCACCTGGGAAGATTACATCAGCCAGCAAGGCTAGCTAAGACCCCCACCCTCTGGGAGTCTGACAACCAATCAGGATACTCTTTCTGGGCCCCAGGAAGTTCAAAGCCAGAGAGGACATAAAACCTGGGGACTCACTGTATCTCAGCCCTTTTCTGTTCAGGAACTCAAACTATGTGATCTTGTCCACCATTAAACCATCTTTCCAAACAGTCTCCGTGTTTCCAGTGTCTTTTTCCCACTTGGAGCTGAACCCAGAAGGATAATTCTTCTAACAAATTCGCTCTCTACATGGGGCTCCCCTTGAGGAGCACTCGGAGGCTCCAACTGATGCAGAGTGCGGCCACACGGATGGTTATGGGAGCGATGTGGTGCCCCCATGTAACACCTCTCCTGCGCGAGCTGTACTGGCTCCCAATGGTCTTCCCAGTGCGCTTCAAGGTTTTGGTTATCACCTTTAGAGTGCTCCATGCCTTAGGACTGCCTGCTACCACCAATAGCCTCCCACCGGCCAGTACGCTCCCATAGAGAGGGGCTCCTCCAGGTGCCACCTACTATCTGGAACGAGCTCCCCCCGGAGATACGGAGGATCCCGGATCTGCGCACCTTCCATCGCACGCTCAAGACTTTCTTATTTCATCAAGCTGGCCTGACCTAAGTCTTTCCCCTTTTTAAATGGAAATTTTAATTTTTTCTTAAATTATTGGGGTTTTAAATGTGTCTCAGCCAAATTATTTAATTCGTTTTTATCCTATTTTAAATTTTTGTATTTATGTGTTTTATCTTGTGGCTGTTCACCGCCCTGAGTCCTTCGGGAGTAGGGCGGTGTATAAATCCAATAAAATGTAAAAAATGTAAATGTAACATCCTGTTATTCATTTCAGTTGGACTCTCTGTGTGTATACATACTGGTGTCATTGTTTGAAGAAGATCCATTACCCTTTGAGATCATCAAGAGATGGTGCTTGGAAAAAAAAGTCTGAATTTCAAACTCTGGTTTTGCTGAACACTAGGCAGAGTATTGTTATCATTATCTCTAACATCCATTACCATACAATAGAATCATAAGGCTGGAAGGGACCTTGGAGGTCTTCTAGTCTAACCCCCTGCCCTGGGCATGCCCGAGGCTGAAGTCCTTATACCATCCCAGACAAATGATTGTCCAATCTCTTCTTGAAAAACTGGAGCAATGGAGCACCCATAACTCCAGGGGGCAAGCTATTCCATTGATTAATCATTCTCACTGTCTGGAAATTCCTCCTTATTTCCAGGTTGGATCTCCCTCTGGCAAGCTTCCACCCATCGTTTCTTGTCCTGCCCTCAGTTGTTATGAAGAATAAACCGAGGCCTTCTTCTCAGTGGCAGCCCTTGCTTGAAGTGCTGGAAGATGCTGTCACATCACCCTGGGGTCCTTCTCTTCGTTAGACTTGACATACCTAGTTTCCTAAATCATCAAACGGTTTAACTTCCAGACCTCTAATCATCTTAATTGCTCCTCTCTGCACTTTTTCTAGGGCCTCGACATCTTTTTTGTACCATGGTGACCAAAATTGGATGTGTAGTGTTAGGATATGATTTGAGCCTAACAGATTGTCCAGGCAATATATGTGTTCTGTGACTTTAAGTTTTAATGCTGCATCATGCTGTAATGCTGAGTCATGCTATAATTAGTTGTAAACGTATTTAAGAAAGGTACTGTAATGTATTCAGTTGATGATAAGCTGCCATTGTGCTATCATCACTTGCATATGTGGGTGGATCTGCTACCATCCGGGGTTTGTGTACCAGAGTGAACCAACTACTGTTTGTGTGGTAAGAAGCTTTTTGGATTTAACCGGTAAAGACTTGGACTGTTTAGAAGACTACGAGATTGTTTATTTTCCACTATAAAGAAAACTTTTGATAAACCAGTTTGCACGTATCTCTTATTTCATTGCTCTCAGCAACATTTCTATGTGCACTATACTCTGCTAGTTGCTAACACAACAACAATATCCTTAACATGTAGTATATTCCAAATGTGGCCTCAAATGTAGATCTTGAATTAGAGTTTCTACATGAAACACCTTCTACTTCCTTTGAACTACCTTAAATATGTTGCTGGGGAATCAATCCTTACATTTCAATTTCTTTTCTCAAGAGGCAACTGAACTTTTTTTGCTTTTCTTTGAAGATGTTTCGCTTCTCATCTCACAGATGAACCTCCAAGTGGCCTCAACCAGAAGTGGTATTCAGCAGGTTCTGACCAGTTCTGCAGAACTGGTAGCAGAAATTTTGAATACTTCGAAGAACCGGTAGTAAAAATTCTGACTGGCCATGCCCCCATCTATTCTCTGCCTCCCGAGTCCCAGCTGATCGGGAGGAAATGGGGATTTTATTTTATTTTTTTAAATTTGATTTATATGCCGCCCTTCTCCGGACACTCAGGGCGGCTTACAATGCGTTAAGCAATAGCCTTCATACTTCTGTATATTTATACAAAGTCAGCTTTTTGCCCCCACAAACTGGGTCCTCAATTTACCCACCTTAGAAAGGATAGAAGACTGAGTCAACCTTGAGCCTGGCTAGGATTGAACTCGCAGTAATTGCAGGCAGCTGGATGTTAAATGCCGCCTTAGTAGGAGGCATTAGCCTCCTAGGCCACTCAGGCTCCTGAGTTGCAGTAGCCTTCCCCTGCCACACCCACCAAGCCACACCCACAGAACAGGTAGTAAAAAAATTTGAATCCCACCACTGGCCTCAACGACTCTCCAAAAAGAATGCAAATGACCAGCTGTCTGCAAGGAATAAAAACCCTTCCATTCCCCATCATCCAGTCAGAACTGAAGAAATTTCTTCTGATGGGAAGCAAAACATCTTCAAAGAAAAACAAGAAAGTCCAGTTGACTCTTGAAAAAAGGAAAAAAAAAGCAACTTTGGGACAATCATGACCTGGATGATTGAGAATCTGCATAGACACTTACTTTTCAAAGTTTGTGAAATTTGATACCAACTCAAGGATGCCTTCGTCCTTTCACACCCAAGACATCTTGGCAAGTCTGAATCAAAACACCCGTGGCTTTCATTGAAATCCACTTGAATAATCATCCAGTTCTCATCAAAATTTGATTTGAGGTTTTAGGGCTCAAACATACAGAAGAATATCCTCTCTTTAAAGATATTCTGAATTTGAAGGACTAGCCAAACCTAGTCCTTAAAGACAAAAAGGCATATTAAAATTGCCCGGGATAGATAGTCCTTGACTTACGATCACAACCAAGCCTAAAATTTCTGTTGCTAAGCAAGGTAGTTAAATGAATTTTGCCCCATTGGTTTTGCTTATCAGAAGGTCACAAACGCTGATCACATGACCCCAAGATACTGCAACCGTCATACATATGAGTCAGTTGCGAAGCATCTGAATTCTGATCGTGTGACTCTGGGGATGCTGAAACGGTCATATGAAAAATGGTCATCAGTCACCTTTTTCAGTGCAGTTGTAACTTTGAACGGTCACTAAAGAAACTGTTGTAAATCAAGGATTACCCGTAACCAAAGAAGATTAAGGCCATTTCAAGACAACTTGCTTTTCTGTTGCCTATATCTTCTGGCCTTGTAATTTTAAATGAAGCAGATTTAAAGAATGGAATGGAATGGAATGGAATGGAATGGAATGGAATGGAATGGAATGGAATAGAATAGAATAGAATAGAATAGAATAGAATAGAATAGAATAGAATAGAATAGAATAGAATAGAATAGAATAGAATAGAATAGAATAAGACTGGAATGGAATGGAATGGAATGGAATGGAATATGGAATGGAATGGAATGGAATGGGATAGGATAGGATAGGATAGGATAGGATAGGATAGGATAGGATAGGATAGGATAGGATAGGATAGGATAGGATAGGATAGGATAGGATAGGATATGGAATAGAATAGAATAGAATAGAATAGAATAGAATAGAATAGAATAGAATAGAATAGAATAGAATAGAATAGAATAGAATAGAATAGAATAAGACTGGAATGGAATGGAATGGAATGGAATGGAATGGAATGGAATGGAATATGGAATGGGATGGGATAGGATAGGATAGGATAGGATAGGATAGGATAGGATAGGATAGAATATGGAATGGAATGGAATGGAATGGAATATGGAATGGAATGGGATAGGATAGGATAGGATAGGATAGGATAGGATAGGATAGGATAGGATAGGATAGGATAGGATAGGATAGGATAGGATAGGATAGGATAGAATATGGAATGGAATGGAATATGGAATGGAATGGAATATGGAATGGAATGGAATGGAATGGGATAGGATAGGATAGGATAGGATAGGATAGGATAGGATAGGATAGGATAGGATAGGATAGGATATGGAATGGAATGGAATGGAATATGGAATGGAATGGAATGGAATGGAATGGGATAGGATAGGATAGGATAGGATAGGATAGGATAGGATAGGATAGGATAGGATAGGATAGGATAGGATAGGATAGGATAGGATAGAATATGGAATGGAATGGAATGGAATATGGAATGGAATGGAATGGAATGGGATAGGATAGGATAGGATAGGATAGGATAGGATAGGATAGGATAGGATAGGATAGGATAGGATAGGATAGGATATGGAATGGAATGGAATATGGAATGGAATGGAATGGAATGGGATAGGATAGGATAGGATAGGATAGGATAGGATAGGATAGGATAGGATAGGATATGGAATGGAATGGAATGGAATATGGAATGGAATGGAATGGGATAGGATAGGATAGGATAGGATAGGATAGGATAGGATAGGATAGGATAGGATAGGATAGGATAGGATAGGATAGAATATGGAATGGAATGGAATGGAATGGAATAGAATAGAATAGAATAGAATAGAATAGAATAGAATAGAATAGAATAGAATAGAATAGAATAGAATACGGATTGGAATGGAATATGGAATGGAATAGAATATGGAATGGAATGGAATGGAATGGAATGGAATAGAATAGAATAGAATAGAATAGAATAGAATAGAATAGAATAGAATAGAATAGAATAGAATAGAATAGAATATGGATTGGAATGGAATATGGAATGGAATGGAATGGAATGGAATGGAATGGAATGGAATAGAATAGAATAGAATAGAATAGAATAGAATAGAATAGAATAGAATAGAATAGAATAGAATAGAATAGAATAGAATAGAATAGAATATGGAATGGAATGGAATGGAATGGAATATGGAATGGAATGGAATGGAATGGAATGGAATGGAATGGAATGGAATAGAATAGAATAGAATAGAATAGAATAGAATAGAATAGAATAGAATAGAATAGAATAGAATAGAATAGAATAGAATAGAATAGAATAGAATAGAATATGGAATGGAATGGAATGGAATGGAATATGGAATGGAATGGAATGGAATGGAATGGAATGGAATGGAATGGAATGGAATGGAATGGAATGGAAGACTAGGCTAGGCTAGGCTAGGCTAGATTAGACTAGAACAGAACGGAACAGAACAGAACAGAGTAACTTTATTGTCACTTTGAATGTACACTAATTGGCATACATTAAAGTGAAATTCCATTGCATACAGGTCTCAAAGGGTCACCACTTCCATCATGCACTACATATTATAACAGAATAAATAAATAAATAAATACAGATAAATACAGAATTATGCATATACCCACATATATTATATGTCACAGAGAAACAACTCATATAAGAAAATACACTGACTATATACGTTCATCAGAAAATGACATTTATCAGGGCATTTATTTATTTCCATTTTTATGATAATGAGTCTTACTTATGTACTTCTGAACATCTTACAGGTCCATAAATTGCACTAACCAGTCTATTAAATAAGCCACAAATAAGCTCCCACCATATGTTAAGCCGCAGAAGGCAGCTTCCAAATCATAATGAACACGCAAAATCAAAACAACAAATGTTGTTTAATCGAAGTCCATATGATTTCCTACTGGCTTAAAAAAAAAAAAAATCTGAACAAGAGAAGTTGTTGATAACTCATTTCAATAACGTTCCTTTTTCCACCCGGCCTCCAGATGGTTTCACCATTTCGTTGATAAATTAATCAGATTTTTAAACAAGAAAGAAAAAAAAACTAATTGAAAGTAATAATTAAGATGAGAGAAACAGTGCAGAGAGGAAAGAAAGAAAGAAAGAAAGAAAGAAAGAAAGAAAGAAAGAAAGAAAGAAAGAAAGAAAGAAAGAAAGAAAGAAAGGATTTAAACAATGACTTCCAAATTTCTTTTACAAATCTCTTACTCTTAAGGTTACAACATAACTTTCATTGCGGGGTCTTTGGTACATTCTGTGCTTGGCAGTTTTCTTTCAGACGTTTCATTACCAAACTAGGTAACATCATCAGTACTAGAAGGAAATGGAATTTACTGATCAGGCTATCTAGTTCAGTAATGAAACATCTGGAAGAAAATCAGAGGTTCAGAGAGTATCAAGGACCCCACAGTTCCATACTGAGCTACAAATATTCTCTTCTATCGGTAAGTTTTATTTTTTTTCCTATTACAGATCTTCTATTATCTTCTATTACACAAGTTTTCAAACTTGGCAGCTTTAAGATTTGTGGACTTCAACTCCTAGAATTCTCCAGCCAGCTATGCCTTCTGGGAGTTGAAGTCCACAAGTCTTAAAGCTGCCATGCTTGAAGACCTCTGCTCTATTATCTATCTTTCATTTTGAATAATACCTGAAATAACTACACCAAAGCTCACTGAAATCAATAGGATATCTAATGTACTGTACATGATCAAATTGCATCTAACATCCAGTTCGTTACATCATCTATGCATTTCTGGAACTCTGAAGTCCTTGGAGCTCTCTGAACTTGGTTGTTTTCATGTGCTTGTTTCATTACCCAACTAGGTAACACCATCAGTGCTAGAAGGAAGTGAGATTTGCTCTCTGTTTATATGCCATAGCTTGCTCTGTCAGCGCTTGTGGGGATGTTGTTTTCTTCCTGGTAGGTCTTTGATTAAGTATTGATTGTTTACCAGAGTTGGTAAACAATTAGGGGTATTGTTTACTGCTTGATTGTTTGTCTGGTATTAATCCCCCTGTTAATCTCTCCTTGTCTGGGTGTTGATTGCTGACCAGAAAGGTATTCCAGTCTTTTTGTTTCCTTTTAACCTTTTCATTGTCTCTTTTGAATAGTGTGTACATGTCATTTATCTCTATGTGTCTGTTGATGGCTTATTTGTCTGAGTGCCAGGCTTCCAGGAATTCTTTAGAGGTTTTTTGGATTTAGCTCAGTCTAAGATGGCTGTGGCTCAGTGGCTAAGATGCTGAGCTTGCCAATCGAAAGGTCGGCAGTTCAGCGGTTCGAATCCCTAGTGCCGCATAACAGGGTGAGCTCCCGTGACTTGTCCCAGCTTCTGCCAACCTAGCAGTTAGAAAGCACATAAAAAAATGCAAGTAGAAAAATAGGATGGGAACCTTTGGTGGGAAGGTAACAGTGTTCTGTGGGCCTTTGACGTTTAGTCATGCCCTCCACATGACCACGGAGACGTCTTTGGACAGCACTGGCTCTTCGGTTTTGAAATGGAGATGAGCACTGCCCCCTAGAGTCAGGAACGACTAGCATATATGTGCAAGGGGAATATTTACCTTTTACTTTAAGATGCTCACAGTTTCCCAGCAATGGACTGCCAAGGACCATCATGCCTTCTACCTGCTAATTGGTGCCGATGGATGCGTTCTGCTAGTCTTCTGCTTATCTGTCCTACATAGTGGCTATTACAATCCTTACACTGTTTCTTGTGGAGGACTCCTATTTCTCTTCTTGGGCTACTGGGTCTTTTACTTAAAATGTTTTGGAGGACTTTAGTTGGTTTGTCTGCTACAGTGATGCCAGGTGGTTGTTAATACAGATAGTCCTCGACTTACAACGATTAATTTAGTGACCATTCAAACTTACAACGGCACTGAAAAAAGTGACTTGTTCACATGACTGTTGCAGGCACCCTCATGGTCATAAGATCAAAATTCAGACGCTTGGCAACTGGTTCATATTTATGACGGTTGCAAGATCACGTGATTCTCTTTTGCCACCTTCTGATAAGCAAAGTCAACGGGGAAGCCAGATTCACTTAACAACTGTGTTATTAACATAACGATTGCAGTGATTCACTTAACAACTGTGGCAAGAAAGGTCATAAAATGGGAAACTGACTTAACAACTGTCCCATTTAACGACAGAAATTTGAGGTTCAATTGTGGATGTAAGTCAAGAACTGCTTGTAGTCTATTAGTTGTTTCTGAGCAAGCTACTGCATATATAGAGAATGAACCCCACTCCCTTCAAGCGCTGAAGATGTTACCTAGCTGGGTCATGAAATGTCTAAATGAGAACAACCAAGCTCAGAGAGCAACAAGGATTCCACAATTCAACCCTCAGCTATGGAGATTTTCTTCTATTTCTGGAACTGTTCTCTTCCACATTGAACTATGAATATTTGCTTTTTCATGAATCTATATGTTTGAAAATAAAACAGATTTTATTTTCCTGGGCTCCAACATCACCGCAGATGGGGACTGCAGCCAAGAACTGAAAAGACGCTTGCTCCTGGGGAGGAAAGCTATGGCAAACCTAGACAGCATACTAAAAAGCAGTGTTGTGGCTCCGTTGCCTGAGCCTGTGTCATCGGCAGATACAGACTCTGAGAGTGAGGGGAAGGAATTAGCAAGGTCTCCCTCTCCAGGACCCTCCTCTCTGGCAATGCCTCCGGAGGACACCGAAGGGCAAGAGATAGCCCAAGAGCCAAGCACATCCCTGCAGCCACAGGTGGACAGCGATGAAGGAGATAAGTGCTGGCTGGATCCTCGGCAGCGGCGCAGGGAGAAGCGTGCACAGCAGAGGGGAAGGCGTGCCAGAGATTAGCTGAGTCACTGGACCACACCCCACAGGATATAAAAGGGAGTGTGGTGGCCAGTCAAACCTTGTGACGAACAAAGCTGAAAGCTTCCACGCCATTCTGCATTGTCGGACTTTTGGCTATAGACTTTGCTGGATTATCTCTGGACTTGATTGACTCCGTAATTATTGAGCTGTTTCTTTTGATGTATCAGAAGTGGGGAGAAGTTATCTCTCCTCTTTGTAAATAATAAACTCTTGGCAGGCAGCCACTAGGTTGTTGTCAAGTTCCGTTATCTTAAGGAAAAGGATTTTGCCGGTTGGTTTGGTCTTTAACTCTCGAACGTCTGCTGGTGTGTGTGCGTGGGGTTGGGGACAGAACAAGCAGAGACTTCACCCTGCCAACAAAAGTGCGTATAGTCAAGGTTATGGTTTTCCCAGTTGCAATGGATGGCTGTGAAAGTTGGACCATAAGGAAGGCTGAGCGCCAAAGAATTGAGGCCTTCGGTGCTGGAGAAGACTCCTGCGAGTCCCTTGGATTGCAAGGAGATCCAACCAGTCAGTCCTAGAGGAGATCAACCCTGACTGCTCTTTAGAAGGCCGGATCCTGAAGATGGAACTCAAATCCTTTGGCCACCTAATAAGAAGGAAGGACTCACTGGAGAAGAGCCTAATGCTGGGAATGATTGAGGGCCAAAGAAGAAGGGGACGGCAGAGAATGAAGTGGCTGGATGGAGTCACTAAAGCAGTAGGCATGAACTTCAATGGACACCAGAAGATGGTAGAGGATAGGAAGGCCTGGAGAAAAGTTGTCCATGGGGTCGCAATGGGTCGGACACGACTTTGCAATTAACAACAACAACATATGTTTGGAGTTCACCTACAACCCATCAGAATTTTCACTTTCTGTCCAAGTTTCCTAAATGCGTGTTTAGGATTTCTTTACTGCCACACCATAAGAGATTCCTTGTTATTCTCCTTCAATTCTGGGTCAAATACAACCCCCATCCCCACAAGCCAACACATACACAAACACACATCCTGCATAGAGATCTATTTTCCAGGGCAGAAGCCTCTTTATGATTGAGAACTGACTCTGTGTAGGCAGACGTGCCATTTTTGTGTGGCCTGGAAATCACAGAAGTTGGAGGGAAGTCAAGGCAGACATCACTTCTACTGACATCAGTTGTATTGGATGTGCAGTTTTGCCACACGCAACCCACTTCAGACCAGCTGCTTGGAATTGATGATTTTGGGCTTGCCAATATCTCACAGCTGCTGCAGGAATCTGCCAGGGTGTCGTACAACGATAAGCATTCAGTGCCAAGTTCAGTGGATCAATTAGATTTAATGCTGCAGCTGTCCACAGTTGTCTCCTATCCTACAGCCCAATGTTTCTCATCCTTGGCAACTTTTAAGATGTGTGGACTTCAACTCCCAGAATTCACGAGCCAGCTATGCCGATGGGGAAAATTATGGAAGTTGAAGTCCATCCATCTAAAAGTTGCCAAAATTGAAAAACGCTGCTATACATACTATGATAAATGTATGGCATTCTTTTTTAAAACTTCAAAAATTATCTCCTTTTTGTGCTGTTTTGCATGCGAATTAGCCCAGCAGCTATGAATTGGTGTCTCCTTATTCAGGATACAGATAGTCCTTGATTTAAAGCAGTTCATTTAGTAACCGTCTGAAGTTACAATGGCACTGAAAAAAGTGACTTATGACCAGTGATGGGTTTCAACATTTTTTACTACCGGTTCTGTGGGTGTGACTTGGTGGGCATGGCATGGCTTGGTGGGCATTGCAGGGGAAGGATACTGTAAAATCTCCATTCCCACCCTACTCCAGGGGAAGGATACTGCAGAATCCCCAATCAGCTGGGACTCGGGAGGCAGAGAATAGATGGGGCTGGACCAGTCAGAGGTGGTATTTACTGGTTCTCCAAACTACTCAGAATTTCTGCTACCGGTTCTCCAGAACTGGTCAGAACCTGCTGAAACCCACCTCTGCTTATGACCATTTTTCATACTTACGGCCATTGCAGCATCCCCATGGTCATGTGATCAAAATTCAGTTGCCTGGCAACTGACTCATTTTTTTAAAAGTTTTTTATTTATTTTTACAAATATATCAATGCATGAACAGTGTGGCGCCTGGGTGTCAAAGATTAATAGCATTAGTCATAGTTATTACTTTCAATCCAATTTATATATTTCTAATAGTAATACATAGTTATATAAAGTTGCAATCTATCCTTATTCAATTATTCCATGTTTTCTCTTATTATTACTCTTATTTTATTATATAAAAGTGTATACACTAATATTCCCCTTTTCTCTTATTTCTATCTCTTATTCTAACTTTTAACCATTTCTTAACGTTTGTTAAGGTTTTCTTTCTATTCTACCTAGCTTCTAATCATGTCACCTACCTACAAGAGGAAAAGGAAAGCAAATCAAAACAACACCAAAAACAAAGAATCATCTATCCATCATCTCTTGCCCACTTCAACAGTTTAAATGTTATGCTTTTTTTTTTCTTTTTGACCTGTCTTCCGTATTCCTCTCTAAGATCATTACCTCTTTCTACAACTGCTTCTTGGCAGTTCAATCTCAGTATTTTCCCCACCTCTACCCTCCTCCTCCACTGCCTATTTTCCAAGATTTCTGCCCATGCCCCAACTGACTCAACTGATGGTTGCCATGTCCAGGGGTCATGTGATCACCTTTTGCAATCTGCTGACAAGCAAAGTCAATCAGGGAGCTAGATTCACTTAACAACCCTGTTACTAACTTAATAACTGCAGTGATTTACTTAACAACTGTGGCAACAAAAGGTCATAAAATGGGCCAAAATTCACTTAACCAATGTCCCGCTTAATAACAAAAATTTGGGGCTCAATTGTGATTGTATGTCAAGGACTACCTGTATTGAATTCTTTTCAGCTTTAGAAATGATCTGCTTTATGTGAATTAGCCCAGCAACTACCCTATTTCCCCAAAAATAAGACCCAACTGGAAAATAAGGCCTAGCATGATTTCTCAGGATGCTCATAACATAAGCCCTATCCCCCAAATAAACCCCAATTAAGATTGCCAGCCAGATGGATGTACAGTATTTAGTGCTATATTTCCCCCCAAATAAGACCTAACCTGAAAATAACCCCTAATGTGCCTTTTGTAGCAAAAATTAATATAAGACCCGGTCTTATTTTTGGGGAAATACGGTACATATCTTCTTATTCGGGATATTGGGGTGCTCTTCCTCTCTTTGAGGATATGGCAACTCAGAGGGGAGACATGACCTGGATCTACTTTTTGTTCAACAGAGCATGGGTGGTGCAATTCCTTTTGCACAAATTAGGATTTTAGGATTAGGATTTATAGGATTTATTGGATTTATATACCGCCCTACTCCCGAAGGACTCAGGGCGGTGTACAGCCAACAATAAAAATACATACGTACAAAATTTAAAAACCAACTAAAAACAGATTAAATGAATTTGGCCCGGACAGAATTAAAACACCCCAATATAATTTTAAAAATTTTTAAAATTTGATACCAAAAACGGGGAGTGGTTAGGCCAGGCCCGCCTGGCGAAATAGAAAAGTCTTAAGAGCGCGGCGGAAGGTGGGCAGATCCGGGATCCTCCGTATCTCTGGGGGGAGCTCATTCCAGATAGTAGGTGCCCCCACAGAGAAAGCTCTCCCCCTGGGGGCTGCCAGCCGACATTGTTTGGCTGACGGCACCCGGAGGAGACTCTCTCTATGAGAGCGTACTGGCCGGTGGGAGGCTATTGGTGGTAGTAGGCGGTCCTGCATGAATAAGGCTGATGTTTTCCCATAAGGCATCACAACTACCTATTTTTCTTCATGCAAAGTATGACTGAATGCTTTATTTACCGGAGGGCCCGGGGGCCCCGGATGTCCTGGGACGCCAGATGTGCAGGTGCAGGAAGGAAGCAAACTGGGACAAGCTTCTTCATCCCTCTGAAATAAGAAGAAGAAAAAAAGAACAAAGTGACTCTCACTACACAAAAACAAATATTTCACTGTGGAACACGAACAGTTTGGTCCTCTCCTTTGCTTCTGTTTACCTCTGTCTATCTTCAGCTGTTAAGTAAGTGGCCCATCTTGGTTCTGTAGGAAGTTAGCACCCACCCCTCTCCTAGGAAAATGAAATATTTTAGGAAATATTAAAAGGGCAGAATATTTCCCCTAAAAGGGAGGCAGAAGCTCAGCCCCCAACCCCCATCTTTGTCAACGGGCCATGAAGTCCTGGGCCAGTCTATTCCACATAACGAAGATCTACCTCCTTCAGGCAGAGCCATAATTGGAATTGCCCAAAGCTCTTTCATTACATCATCACCCAGCAAGGCTCAACCAAGCCTGGGACACAGACAACCTACCTGCATGGCTCCATGGGAGTCTGACAACCAATCAGAATACAAGCTCAAATTCAAAATGGGCTTTGAATTTTGGCATAAAACCCAAGCACTCTCAGCATCTCTTCCTTTTTTTCCCCCAGGACCTCAAATCATGTCGTCCTGCCCATCATTAAAACCATCTTCCCAGTTGCCATGTTTTCAGCATCTTTCTTCCTCACTTGGAACTGAACCCAGATGCCCATTTCTTCCAACAGTTCTTTGAACAGTTCTTTGAAGGGACAATGTGGAACCTCAGCTCTCAAAGGTGGTTTGAAAATCTAGTAGCAATTGTACTTTTTAAGAAATTCACCTAGTGAACCAAATGAATTTACATTTTTCTCTCCATTCTTACCGAAGCTGGTATCTCACAACATCGGTCCTCTTCCGGCCACGAAGTGCTGCACACAATTTGCAGTGACTGCAACTGAAGCTAGAAAGGAGAGAGAAAGAGAAGATAGATATTAAAAAGATGGTTGTGTGTGTCCTGCATGGAAGGGGCAAAAGGGCGTCACGTGACTGCATTCTGTTTTTGTAATGGTATGTGGGAATGGCCTTGAGAGATGGAGGGAAGAGATGCTGCCTAGAGATGAGATGAGATAGAATAGGACAGGACTGGACAGGACAGGATGGGACGGGATAATGAGATGAGATAAGATGAAATGAATAAGGATATGGGATAGGATTGGATGGAATAGGATGGAATAGAATGGGATAAGATGACATGGGATGGGATGGGATGGGATGGGATGGGATGGGATGGGATGGGATTCAGCTGCATTGCCCTCAGAATCAAATCCTTGAATGATTCAACTGTATCTGAATAAATCTGAGAGTTTGATTCATGTATACACAAATATGTCTTTCTCTTAACCGATGTTTCACTTCAACATCAGAAACTGAAGATCTGCTGAACTGGAGTTATTGAATAAAAATAAGCAGATAAGATTGACGTGAAGACCTGAAGCTATTTAGAAGCTTTTCCTACCGGATCTTATTATCCCTTTAAGTAGGAGCATTCATAGAGCATAGTGCCAGGGTTCCAAGGGATGCCCTAATTAATTCATGAGCCTGGAGCCAACTTTCAAAAGAAATCCAGTTGTTTATTAGGAGCAAAATGTCAGCACGTACCCAAGTGAAGTCAGCTCTGCCCCACATAATTTACAGCCCAACTATGACCCCGTTTCCCCCCTCCTCCCAGGGTAATGGAGATCACAGCCAAGGCTCTACGCCATCCTATTTAGGCATGGTTTTGAAGCCGGGTGCGTGCTCAGAAGGTGCGTATGTGTGCGAAATGTGAGACCCACCACTGGTGCCATAGGGAATACCACTATGCGCACAATTCTAATCTTGGTAGATATAGACAAATCACAGTATTTGAATATTGTTTCTACAGCCTTCAAGGCCGCTCCACCAGTGCTGATCTGCAACATGCACTTAGTTTTTGACTCACAACCATTTGTTTAATGACTGTTTGAAGTTAGACCAGCACTGGAAAAAAAGTGACTTATGACTGTTTTTCACACTTACGATGGTTGCAGTGTCCTCATGATCATGTCCGCCAGTTGCGTCCTTTTCTGGACCGGAACGCCCTGTGCACGGTCACTCATGGTCCCGTCACTTCCTGTCTGGACTACTGTAATGCACTCTACATGGGGCTCCCCTTGAAGAGCACTCGGAGGCTCCAACTGGTCCAGAATGCGGCCGCGCAGGTGATTATGGGCGCAACTCGTTGCCCCCATGTAACACCTGTCCTGCACGAGCTGCACTGGCTCCCAGTGGTCTTCCGGATGTGATTCAAGGTGTTGGTTACCACCTTTAAAGCTCTCCATGGCTTAGGACCTGGGTATCTACGAGACCGACTTCTGCCACCAGTAGCCTCCCACCGACCGGTTCGCTCTCATAGAGGGGGACTCCTCAGGGTGCCGTTAGTCAAATTATGCTGACTGGCAACCCCCAGGGGGAGGGCCTTCTCGGTGAGGGCTCCTACCCTTTGGAATGAATGGTCCCCAGAGATACATAACATCCCTGATCTTCGTGCTTTCCGCCATGCCCTCAAGACCCTGATGTTCCAACAGGCGGGGCTCACCATTTAAATGATTTTTAATTAGATATTTTAATTTTGGGTTTTAATTTAATTGGGCCAAATTGTTTAATAATTTTAAATTTAAATTTTATGATGTTTGTGTGTTTGTGTTTTTATCTTGGCTGTACACCGCCCTGAGTCCTATGGGAGAAGGGCGGTATAGAAATATAATAAATAAATAAATAAATAAATAAATAAATAAATAAATAAATAAATAAGGAAGGAAGGAAGGAAGGAAGGAAGGAAGGAAGGAAGGAAGGAAGGAAGGAAGGAAGGAAGGAAGAAAGAAAGAAAGAAAGAAAGAAAGAAAGAAAGAAAGAAAGAAAGAAAGAAAGAAAGAAAGAAAGATCAAAATTTGGATGCTTGGCAATTGGTTCACATTTAAGAAGTGTCCCAGGGTCATGTGATTCCCTTCGATGACCTTCTGGCAAGCAAAGTCAATGGAGAAGCCAGATTCACTTAATAACCATGTGACTAACCGAACAATGCACTGATTCACTTAATAATTGTGGCAGGAAAGGTCATAAAATGAAGCAAAACTCACTTGCATAGCAATGGTATTTGAGGATGAACTGTGGTCCTAAGTTAAGCATTCTCTGTACCACGTTTCCTCCAAATGTGGTACAGAGGAAACGTGGAACCAAACGTGGTTCCTCCAAAACAAGACATCCCCTGATAATAAGCCCAATTGGGCTTTTGAGTGCATGGCAGTAAGACCAAGCGCTTATTTCACGGTTTGAAAAAATATAAGACAGGGTCTTATTTTCGGGGAAACACGGTATGTAAATATGGGTGATATATATTTACATTTCAGATTACAGTTTGAGTCATTTTATATTTAAGGCTTGTATTTGTTTTGTCAAACCACCCAGGAATACAGAAATACAGAAAAGGAATTCATTGCCATCCCAAGAATATTCCAAATATTACTGTGTCAGTTCTCTGAAACATCATTTGAACTTTATAATTATGGATAAGAGAAGCACAGACTCTTAAAGGTGAGATT
Source organism: Coluber constrictor foxii (assembly GCA_038048745.1). Taxonomy (NCBI): domain Eukaryota; kingdom Metazoa; phylum Chordata; class Lepidosauria; order Squamata; family Colubridae; genus Coluber; species Coluber constrictor. Next base: position 9,819,781 of record CM075960.1, read on the forward strand.
CTGTGCAGACCTTTGAGAATAGCAAGGGATCCCTAAACTTTTGATGTGCATCAATCTGCTGTTTCATGCATTATACATATCTCCCATAACAAAAGCCTTTGTGGTGCGGGAGGAATATGTGACAAGTCTTCTTTTGTAACACAGTAAATCAACCAACAACATCAATAAAAAAAATCAGACTTCAAAATTCGATTTCGTTTGCTCCCCTACATGCTATCATTCTAAGGGTCTTAGTAGCTGGCAATTAGTTGAGAAAAATGAAGGCAATTTCTGACAATGCTGGCCAAGTGGTTAAGACACCAGGCTAGAAACCAGGAGATTGTGAGTTCTAGTCCCTCCTTAGGCATGAAAGGCAACTGGATGACTTCAGGCCAATCACCCAGAGATGGTGAGTTCTAGTCCTTCCTTAGGCATGAAAGCCAACTGGATGACTTGAGGCCAATCACCAGGAGATGGTGAGTTCTAGTCCCGCCTTAGGCATGAAAGCCAACTGGGTGACTTGGGGCCAATCATCAGGAGATGGTGAGTTCTAGTCCCGCCTTAGGCATGAAAGCCAACTGGGTGACTTTGGGCCAATCACCAGGAGATGGTGAGTTCTAGTCCCGCCTTAGGCATGAAAGCCAACTGGGTGACTTTGGGCCAATCACCAGGAGATGGTGAGTTCTAGTCCCGCCTTAGGCATGAAAGCCAACTGGGTGACTTGGGGCCAATCATCAGGAGATGGTGAGTTCTAGTCCCGCCTTAGGCATGAAAGCCAACTGAGTGACTTTGGGCCAATCACCAGGAGATGTTGAATTCTAATCCTGCCTTAGGTATGGAAGCTGGCTGTGTTATTTTGGGCCTGTCCCTGTCTCTCAGCCCAATCCACTACACAGGGTTGTTGTTGTGGGGAAAATAGGAGGAGGAAGGAATATTAGGTATGTTCACATCCTTGAGTTATTTATATAAAATAATAATAAAATTAGAATTACACTCTGATAAATAAATTAATTCTTAAAAAGGGACAGTGAGCTGGTCTATTCACACACCCAGTTAAATAAATTAATTCACACACCCAGTTAAATAAATTAAGTTCATACTAAAAGTAAGGTTCTACATTTAGGCAAGAAAAACAAAATGCACAGGTACAGTATATGGAGGAGCCTGTGTAGCGTAGGGGGCTAATGCCTCCTACTAAAGGCAGCAATTAACACCAGCTGCCTGTAATTTCTGTGAGTTCAATCCTAGCCGGGCTCAAGGTCGACTCAGCCTTCCATCCTTTCTAAGGTGGGTAAATTGAGGACCCAGTTTGTGGGGGCAATAAGCTGACTTTGTATAAATATACAAAACTATGAAGGCTATTGCTTAACGCTTTGTAAGCCGCCCTGAGTCTCCAGAGAAGGGCGGCATATAAATCAAATTAAAAAATTTTTTACAAAAATATGTGGTACCTCGCACAATGCTAGTAACTGTGAGAGGGATCTTGGAGTCCTAGTGGACAACCATTTAAATATGAGCCAGCCGTGTGCAGCAGCTGCCAAAAAAGTCAACACAGTTCTAAGCTGCATAAACAGAGGGATAGAATCAAGATCACACGAAATGTTAATACCACTTTATAACACTGCATCCAGTTTTGGTCACAATGGTGTAAAAAAGATGTGGAGACTCTAGAGAGTGCAGAGAAGAGCAACAAAGATGATGAGGGGACTGGAGGTTAAAACATATGAAGAACGCTTGCAGGAATTGGGTATGTCTAGTATAATGAAAAGAAGGACTAGGGGAGACATGATAAGTGTTCCAATATCTCCGGGGCTGCCACAAAGAAGAGGAAGTCAAGCTATTCTCCAAAGCACCTGCGGGCAGGACAAGAAGCAATGGGTAGAAACTAATCAAGGAGAGATGCAACCTCGAACTAAGGAAGCATTTTCTGACAGTGAGAACAATTAATCAGTGGAACAATTTGTCTCCAGAAGTTATGAATGCTCTAACACAGAAAGTTTTTAAGAAGATGTTGGTTATTCTCTTCTCTTCTCTTCTCTTCTCTTCTCTTCTCTTCTCTTCTCTTCTCTTCTCTTCTCTTCTCTTCTCTTCTACTCTAAATATCTATTCACTGGAATCCAGGTATCCAACATGGCATTTTAACATCTTTTCTATAACTCTTTCGTGTTTCTCAAAGAAAAGGTTTAGCTAGCACGCTTGAAAAGCACAGTCCCAGCCTCATATAGAGTATGTATCTCCAATCATGTCTTGAGGCTCAGGGCCTTTCTGAAAATTAATACAGTAGATAGCTGCAGCTCAGAACTCTGTTTGTAAATCTGTCACTAGACATTGCGAATCTTGGTGCTTTGATTGGGCAAATTTGACAGATTGAATCAGCCTGTCAGATTGAATCGACAAATGGATTTGATGCATCAAATTGGATTAAGTAACATGAGCAGATCCGGAGACTGTTCTTCTACCCAAATCCAACTGGATTTCACATCGATTCAACTTCTTCAGTCGAGTCGATGCCTCCCAATTGAAATGTTTTAGATATTCAAATCAATTAGGCCTCATTTTCTAAATGAATTGAATCAAATCTGATTTAAACAAGTCTAGCGGCTTTTTTTTAAAAAAAAAAACTCTTTTGCTGAGACGACCAAATGGTTTTTTTTTGATTAGAGAAAACGATGATCTATAGTTTTGATGACCAGACAGGACAGATTACAAAAGGAAGAGAGGCATGATGCAACTTTAGAGAAAGATGGAAATTTATAAGTGTATTTATAATTGCTGTAAAGAAGATTAGAACCTATTTTTTTTGTTTTCTTTTAAAAAAATTCTTGCACCTTCAGCTTTCTCTTTAGAAAGCATTTTTTTATTCTTTATATTAGTGTGATTTAGTTTTCATCTTCTTTTTAAACACTTTTAATATTTTTTTAAAAAATCTTTCAGTGGGTTTGCTGAGGTAATATTGAGGAGCTTCAGAGCCAAATGAGGTCAATGCAAGCTAGAAAGCACCATGGGGTTGGTTTTTTGTTGTTTTTTTTGTCAAAAATGTTTTGTGATTGACCACATCTACCCATGGGCAGCCAGTTCATAAAATACTGATACTATGTATGTTGTTGTATGTCTTATAATATAAAATTACAAATCTGCCTGCCCAACCCCAATTTTCTGGATTTCTGTATGGACCAATTGTACAGCATCATTTCTTCTCCTTCTCCTTCTCCTTCTCCTTCTCCTTCTCCTTCTCCTTCTCCTTCTCCTTCTCCTTCTCCTTCTCCTTCTTCCCCTCCCCCTCTTCTTCTTCTTCTTCTTCCCTTCCTTTCCCCCTCCTCTCCTTCTCCTTCTTCTTCTTTTTTCTCCTCCTCCTCCTCCTCCTCCTCCTCCTCTTCTTCTTCCCCTTCCTTTCCCCCTCCTCCCTCTTCTTCTTCTCCTTCTTCTTCTTTTTCTCCTCCTCCTCCTCCTCCTCCTCCTCCTCCTCCTCCTCCTCCTTCTTCTTCCCCTTCCTTTCCTCCTCCTCCTCCTCCTCCTCCTCCTCCTCTTCCTCCTCCTCCTCCTCCTCCTCCTCTTCTTCTTCTTCTTCTTCTTCTTCTTCTTCTTCTTCTTCTTCTTCTTCTTCTTCTTCTTCTTCTTCTTCTTCTTCTTCTTCTTTTCTTCTTCTTCTTCTCCTTCTCCTTCTCCTTCTCCTTCTTTTTCTCCTCCTCCTCCTCCTCCTCCTCCTCCTCCTCCTTCCCCTTCCTTTCCTCCTCCTCCTCCTCCTCCTCCTCCTCCTCCTCCTCCTCCTCCTCCTCCTCCTCCTCCTCCACCTCCTCCTCCTCCTCCTCCTCCTCCTCCTCCTCCTCCTCCTCCTCCTCCTCCTCCTCCTCCTCCTCTTCTTCTTCTTCTTCTTCTTCTTCTTCTTCTTCTTCTTCTTCTTCTTCTTCTTCTTCTTCTTCTTCCCCTTCCTTTCCCCCTCCTCCTCTTCTTTCTTCTCCTTCTTCTTTTTCCTCCTCCTCCCCCTCCTCCTCCTCCTCCTTCTCCTCCTTTTCCTTCTTCTTCCCCCTCCTTCCCCCACTCCTCCTCTGTTGACTTGGGTCACTTTTGTTTCCCACAGTGACAATCATCATCTTCCTAAATGCCTTGCAGAAGAATTTGGATAAGTTTGTGTAATTGAAGATGTTCCTGCGAAGCAGAGGGGGAGAGTTTGGACAATTGAGAGCTTCCCCAGAGAGAGATTACATTAAGAGACTGCACACTTCCCTGAGCTGGACAGGGAAGAGGTTCAGAATATCACACCTTCGAATCTCTCAGTGGGTTAGAAGATTATAGCTTTAGTTTGGCAAGATTCTGTCCCTTAGGTGTAAGCTAATAAAAGATTGAACCGGATTGGATCTTGCTGTCTCTTCTCTGGGCTTGTGCCTGACAGATGTCTGTCTACTGTCACATTTATTTTTCTTTTTTTTAATCTACTTTTTAAGAAGTGCTTGCGTTTTTTCCCCCCCTTTCATGTAGAATCTCCTCAGGATGGCCCATTATTCTTTTAGGTTCCTCCTCCCTCATGACGATATTATCAGTGTCATCATTTACTATGTAGGCACGAGACACCTTGGTTTCATCTTGATGAAGAGCTCTATGCCACGGGAGCCGTGAAATGCTTTGTCAACGCACAGCAGAGACATGATTTGTCTCAACAAGATGTTGCATATCATTCTGCCTGTCTTGACAGCCCCTCGCAATTATAGATGTGCAAATCTCGCTGTTCTGAGAACGAAATCATCTTGCGTTCCTGGCGCATTCTTTGACTTCCCGAGAAAAAAAGTTAGTTTCCCCAAAGTTCTTCCGTTATTATTTGGGAAGATGGGCTGGCTCCAAGCCGGTGGCTACAATGTCCAAGCAATCCCCATGGAACAATAGTTTGTACAAAACCTTTGCCAGACCAATTCTTGAATACAGCTCATCTGCCTGTAACCCACATAGATCACCATCCATTCTGCATTCTTGGCACATTTGATTTAGCAATTCCAGGGAGAAATACGATTGCCGAATGGAGATTGATTACCGGTAAGTTCCGTTATAAGTGGTGAAATGTAGGAGAAAGAGTGGGTGGAGGCAAAAGAGGGATAAGCCTAGAATCTCTATGTAGCCACACGCAGGCAAAGTCCAACCTCACTTGAATTAAGAATAGCAGGACTGGAAGGGAGTTGTAGCCCAACTCCCTGCTCAAGTAGGAGACCTTATACCATTCCAGATAAATGGTTGTCCAATCTCTCCTTAAAAACTTCCTGTGTTGGAGCATTCACAACTTCTGGAGGCAAGTTGTTCCACTGATTAATTCAGGAGTGAAATGCTCCCGGATCGGACGAGATCGCCCAATCCGGTAGCGGTCGGTGGCCGGTGGTTCGGCGATCCGGTAGCGATGACAGAGCATAGTTCCACCCACCCGGCTGGGTGTCATTACTTCCTGGTTGTAACCAGAAAGTAATGTGTTTGTTTCCTTCTGCACATGTGCAGAAGATTTTGTGCATGCTCAGAAGATCTGTGCGCATGAGCGAAGCGAGCGTCCGCATGTGGCGCATGAGCTTCTGAACCGGTAAGGAAGGTAAGTAGATTTCACTCCTAGATTAATTGTTCTAACTGTCAGGAAATTTCTTTTTAGCTCTAAGTCGCTTCTCTCCAGAGGGTTAGGCTAGAAGACCTCTAAAGTCCCTTCCAACTCTATTATTCTGAACTCTTTAAAGAAACGAGCGAGCGAGAAAGGAGCGAGCAGAAAGGATGTTTCATTTTTCATGTCTTGGTCAGGGGGAGCACTGAGAGCTTCACAGCTCGAAATGACATTTGCAAAAGATTCGTCTGGTTAGCTAAGGAAAAATGACGGCCAATAATGAGACATCCTGTCTATCCAAGAACTGTGGATGTGGAAAAAGGCAGACTGCAGGAAAAGCAGTGGGAGGCAAGGGAAGTCGGTGCTGTTCATTGGACTTCCCCCTCCCCGATTTTTATAATGCACTAATTATGGCATCTGCACTGCCAAAGGAGTATTGTGGGGGGGGGGAGGATGTTCCCAAATATAGAGAGTAGCAACAGAGATGATAGGCAGGGGTGGCGGCTGGGGATTCGCAGGAGTTCAGGAGAATCTCTAGCTAAGATTCTGTGCAGTTCGGAGAACTCTCAAATCCCACTCCTGGCTGGCCCCACCCACCCTGCCCCGCCCCTCCCAGGAGTCCCTATGTGGCCCGTTTTGGATGCAGGGCGTGTGCAGAGGCTCTGTTGTGGCCCCGTCCTCTGAGCCTATCCCATTGGAGGAAGGAAGCTCTGAGCATGAGGAAGAGGAGCCAGCCAGATCTCCCAGCCCCCCCCATCTGGCACCGTCTCAGGTGCCAGCTGAAAGAGAGCAAAGTAGTGGGGAAACAGGTGTCTCAGATGAGAGTGAGGGAGAGACGTCATTCCTGGACGTACGCCAAAGAAGGCGAGATAAAGGCTTACAGCAGCTGCGGAGACGCATGAGGGAATAGACCTGAGTCACTGGACTGGAGTCACAGGATCAATGAGTCACTGGACCACACCCAGAGCCTATATAAGACAGGAGGGTGGTTCATGATCGCTGTGACGAACAAAAACGCAATCTAGTAGTCTTTGGAGCTAAAAGAACGGATTTTGGCAAAGCTACGTAGGTGATTTTCTTTTTGTGAACTATTAAAGCCCTTGGCAGACGGTGTGCATATCGCTGCCAAGTTTGAGATAAGAACTGTGGAGTGTGCCAAGTGCTTCTTAACCCTCGACTGGCTGTGTTTTTGTGGGTCTCTGTAGGGGGGGACAGATCAGGCTCAGGGAGGGGGAAAAATGGGCCTACCAGAAGTTCAGGAAGGCCAGAAACGGACTCCTGGAAGCTTGAGGAAAACCTCCAGATCCAGAGAGGGCAAGAATGCCCCCCCTTGACCGTGGTACAGGAGGCCGATTATTCCATGCCCACCAGGGCTATGCCCACCCAGCAACCAAGCAGAGAACCCCTTGCTAAAATTTTTGAAGCCCACCCCTGATGATAGGGGGTCTGGAGGCAAAACCATACAATGAATGATTTTGGGAACTATGAATGTCCAGTCCAATGAAGAAAATGATTAAGGGTGACATAACAGAATAACAGAGTTGGAAGAGACCTTGGAGGTTTTCTAGTCTTGGGGTCACCAACCTTTCGGACCTCAGGGACCACTAAATTCATAATTTTAAATCCTGCGGACCACTAATATAATCTGCCTAATGACCGGCTGGGTGGGCGTGGCTAGGTGGTCATGTGACTGGGTGGGAGTGGCCAAGTCAATGTCACTCACATCAAGGAGCACCTTGCCAGCCTCTATTCGCCCCTCTCCTCCCAGCCACTCCTTGGCTCCCCGTCCGAGCTCCTTAGGGCCTCAACAGGAAGCAGTTGTTGGACTTAAGCAGCCACCAGAAGAAAGAGTTGGCAAAACAGCTCAGTTCAAATTGTATCTGACCGAGAAGGAGCCTCAGCAGAAGCACCTCACTGAGGACTAGGAGCATAGGCTTTCCAAGAAGAGGGAAGACCTGTAGGAGTGCAAGGCCAGGTATTGGCGCCTGGAGGCTCAGCAGGCTGAGATGGTCAGCCAGTTCCAGGCCATGATGCAGTCCCACTGGAAAAAGGTCCTCCGGCTCTTCGCCACCAGCGGTGCTTCCCTCCAGCCTTCGCCCAAAGCCCCACACCAGGAGGCTGAAGCAGACCCCGAGTCAGAATTTCTCCCCTCCTCCAACCCACACAAAAAGACCACTAAGTGGTAGACTCTGCAGCAACACAAATGTTCATTGCATGTATCTATCCTAGGGACCGTAGTTTGAGGACCCCTGATTTAGTGCAATATTAAAAATGCAAATAATTTTTCTGTGGACCACCAAAATTTTCTCACGGACCACCAGTGGTTCATGGACCACCAGTTGGTGACTGCTGTTCTAGTCTAACCTCATGCTCAAGCAGGAGACTCGATGATCTGTCCCCCTCTGCAGATACCCACAAAAACACAGCCAGTCGAGGGTTAAGGAAGCACTTGGCACACTCCACAGTTCTTATCTCAAACTTGGCAGAGATATGCACACCGTCTGCCAAGGACTTTAATAGTACACAGAAAGAAAAGCACCACAAATATTCAGCAAAGTCTCTGATCAGCTTCAGCTTGTAACTCCAATGCCTATCCGATAGAGTATTTGTTCATCACAGAGATCATTACCACCCCTCTGTCTATTATATAGTCTCTGGGTGTGGTCCAGTGACTCATTGATCCTGTGACTCCAGTCCAGTGACTCAGGTCTATTCCCTCATGCGTCTCCGCAGCTGCAGTAAGCGTTTCTCTCGCCTTCTTTGGCGTGCGTCCAGGAATGACGTCTCTCCCTCACTCTCATCTGAGACACCTGTTTCCCCACTACTTGGCTCTCTTTCAGCTGGCACCTGAGACGGTGCCAGAGGGGGGGGGGGGCTGGGAGATCTGGCTGGCTCCTCTTCCTCCTGCTCAGAGCTTCCTTCCTCCAATGGGATAGGCTCAGAGGACGGGGCCACAACACTCTATATTGTACCCTTTCGGACCAACAGCTGCCCAATCTTGTCGTGAAAATCTCCACTGATGGAGCACCCACCCATCCTTTAGTGGCAAGTTGTTCCACTGGTTAATTATTCTACAGTAGTGGTCAAAAGTGTGGAAACCTTTTGGGGAAAGTGTATTTTCTAGAACTAGCTAATAACACCCCTTTTTTTTTCTTTGAGTATATATCAATGGAAAGATAATTTAATCAAGTATGTCATGTAATCACTTTTATGAAGGATTTGTTATTAGAAAAGCAGATGCACAGGTACAGAGTAACCAGTACCTGGATCAACAGTAGTGTCTGAGAAAGGAATCCAGATGCTCTGGTGGACCACTGCATAAATCTGAGTGAGCAGTGTGCTGCAGCTGCCAAAAAAAAAGCCAACACAGTCCTAGGTTGCATCAACAGAGGGATTGCATTATTATTAGTATTAGTACTAGTGGTGAAGTATTAGTACTGCTTTATAAAGCCTTAGTAAGGCCACACCTGGAATATTGCATCCGTTTTTGGCCACCACATTACAGAAAAGATGTTGAGACTTTGCAATAAGTACAAAGAAGAGCAACGAAGACAATTAACGGGCTGGAGACTAAAACATAGGAAGAACGGTTGCAGGATTTGGATTTGGCTAGTCTAGAGAGAAGAAGGGCTAGAGGGGAACATGATAGCAGTATTCCATTATTTGACAGGCTGACACACAGAGGAGGGGATCAATTTATTTTCCAAAGCACCAGAAGGCAGAACAAGAAACAATGGATGGAAACTAATCAAGGAGAGAAGCAACCTGGAGCTAAGGAGAAAGTTCCTGAGGACAATTAACCGGTGGAATGACTTGCCTTCAGAAGTTGTGGATGATTCATCAGTGGAGGTTTTTAAGAAGAGACTGGACGGTCACTTCCCTGAAATGGTATAGGACAGGGATGGCTAACCTTTTTGCCATCGCGTGCCAAAAGCGGGGGGAGTGCGGTGGGGTGTTGTGTGCCCGTGTGCCCACGCCCATAATTCTATGCGCCCCGCCCTGCCCCCTCGTGCATGCGCATGCCACCCCACTGCACTCCCCCCCCACCCCACTTTTGGCATGTGATGGCACAGTGTTTTTCACCCTCCCCAGGCTCCAGAGCTTTTCTAGGAGCCTAGGGAGGGCAAAAATGGCCTTCCCCATCCCCCCTGGAGGCCCTCCAGAGGCTGGAAGCAGCCCGTTTGCTGACTTCTGGCAGGACCGGAAGGCTGTTTTTGCCCTTCCCAGGCTCCTAGAAAGGCTCTGGAGCCTGGGAAGAGCGAAAAACAAGCCTTCCCCACCCCCACCCCTAAGGTCCTCCGGAGGCTGGAAACAGCCTGTTTCCCTACTTCCAGTGGGCCCAGAAAGCCTGAAAATAAGCTGAGCTCGCGTGCCCACAGATATGGCACCGCGTGCCACATGTGATACGTGTGCCATAGGTTCGTTCGCCAACACAGGTGTTGGATCTCCTGCTTGAGCAGGGAGCTGGACTAGAAGACCTCCAAAGTCCCTTTCAGTTCTTTTCTGATTCTGCATCAAGATCATGAGAAGTGATAATTCCCCCTTTATACTGCACCAGAGAGGCCATACTTGAAATACTGCATCCAATTTTGGTCACAGAAAAGACACCGAAGCGCTAGAAAGAGTGCAGAGAAGCACAACAAATGTAATAAGGAGTTTGGAAGCTAAATCTTATGAGCATAACAGAATTGTCAATTGCTGGTTTGATAGCTGAATCATAGTTACAACATAGTTACTTCAGTCCCAAGACCCTCTATCTTTTCCTGGTTGGGTTTTAACCAGGTTTAGGGTTTTTGTGGCTGATGATTGCCCTGTGCAAATCCAGTTCATTTTATTAGCTAGTAATTCTAGGACACTCTCTGGTTTGCAGAAAAGGGGTTAATGGTAATGGTCCTAAAATAGCCTTTCAAATATGGAAGAACTAATCTCTTGGCGGTGATAAAAGCATGGCGAATCCATTTCTATTGTCCAGCTGACAATTTCCATATATTAACTATGTAATTCAGAAGAATGTGCAAATCCAAAAGTGTTAAATTGTTTAGCTCCAGGTGACAACATGGAGAAGTCTGCGCAATTTTTTTGGACAGCATTTTCAGAAGGGGTTTAGCATTGGCTTCTGGGATAAGAGGGAAGGACAAGCCCATTGTCTCTCACCTGGCTTCATGCCTGAAGTAGGATTAACAGAATAACAGGGTTGGTAGGGACCTTGGAGGTCTTCTAGTCCAACCCCCTGCTCAGGCAGGAAACCCTACCATTTCAGACAAAAGGTTGTCCATTCCCTTCTTAAAAACATCCAGTGTTGAAGCACTCACAACTTCTGGAGGCAAGTTTTCCACTGAATAATTGTTCTCACTCTCAGGAAATTCCTCCTTAGTTCTAAGTTGCTTCTCTCCTTGATTAGTTTCTATCCATTGCTTCTTGTCCTGCCCTCAGGTGCTTTGGACAATAGGTTGACCCCTTCTTTTCTGTCACAGCTCTTCAAATATGGGAAGACTGCTAACATGGACTAGGGGTGACATGATAGCAGTGTTCCAATATCTAAGGAGCTGCCACAAAGAAGAGGGCATCCCCCTCTTCTCCAGAGCACCTGAAGGCAGGACAAGAAGCAATGGATGGAAGCTAATCAAGGAGAGAAGCAATAAGGAGGAATTTCCTGATACAATAGTGGCCAAAATTGTGGAAACCTTTTGGGAAAAGTGTATTTTTGAGGTTTGATGGCTAATAATACCACATTTTTTATTTTTTGGAATTTCAAGATAATCCTATTCCATTGCTGGAATGGCCTGGGAATAGCCCAGACCTTAACCCAATTGAAAATCTATGGAGCCGACTAAAGAAACTTGTTAGTCAGAAGCAACTCAGCAATAAAACCCAGTTAATAGAAGCCATCCTTCCATCTTGGTTTCACATGATATCAGCTGCAGAACTCAAAGACTTGGTTCACTCCATGGGAAGACGTTGTAAGGCTGTCATTCATGCTGAAGTTTACCCAACTAAATATTAACTGACATGGTGATAATTTTCATATATCTTGTTTTTTCTATGGTGATAATTTTTGTATATCTTGTTTTTTCTACATGTTTCACTTTTCTTCTTTATCCTGTAACTGCTATTTCCTGCCTAAGGGCGCAACCTTAAAAGTAAAGGTTTCCCTTGTCCAGTCATATCTGACTCTAGGGGAATATTTTCAATTCTTAGCTGAGGGAGCCAGCATTGTCCGAAGACAATGTAGCCTTACGCTGCAATGAACAGGGACACATAGCTACAAAGATTGTTGGACGAGCAGTGTTGTGGCTCCATTGCCTGAGCCTGCGTCATCAGCAGGGGAGGACTCTGAGAGTGAGGGAGAGGAGTTGGCAAGGCCTCCTTCTCCAGGACTCTCCTCTCTGGCAATGCCTCCGGAGGACATCGAAGAGCAGGAGATAGGCCCAGAGCCAAGCTCGTCCCCGCAGCCACAGGAGGACATTGATGAGGGGAGTGAGTTTTGGTTGGATCCTTGCCAGCGTCGGAGAGACAGGAGAGCCCAGCAGAGGAAAAGGTGTGGTCGTGATTAGCTGGTGGACCACACCTCACAGGCTATAAAAGAGAGGGATTGCAGCCTGTATCTTTGTGACGAACAAAACAAAGATTCATGGATCCCGGTTTCGAATCGGCCCTGCGTCTCAGCTCTGGACATTTTTGGTGATGTGTATTTGACTGAACTATTAATAAAGATGTTGGCAAGCAGCTGCGGGGATTGCTGCCAAGCTTTGTTATCAGCTTACTTGGTTGCCTGCCAGTTCATTAGACTCTGATTGTCTGAGGGGGGGTATTCCTGGGAACGGGGCCAGAACAAGCAGATACAAAAACAGCCAGGGAAGTAATTGGAGCTTGGGAAATGGGCCCCTGTCAATCAACGGGAGTGCTGATTTACCACCAGTCTATCAGGTACTTAGAAGGCGAGGGCTGGGCAGCACAAACAAAGCCAGCCATCAACACACCCCAATCAACACCTAAAAAGCCACTTACAACAGGCACCATAAAAATACTATGCACAATGCAGCACACACTCCTCTAGAGAGAAGTTCCTAGAAGGTGGGCTCCAGCATGAGTCTGAAAGTTTGGAAGACAATACTTCTGATCATGGTGATTGGCCTAAATTGGACATTTCCATGGTCACACACCGAAGCGCATGGAATGCTGTTACTTTTCCACCAAAGTGGTACCTATTTATCTGCTCACATTTGCATGCTTTCAAAATGCAAGGTGGACAGGAGCTGGGGCAAGTCAGAATGGGACAGCTTGCCACAGCCAACTCGCCACGGCCAATTCACTGTGGGGCAACTTGCTGTAGGACAATTTAACAATTCTATCTAACGATTTAAAATCAATTAAAAATTGTTTTAATTTTTGCAATTCACATTTCATTATGTCCCTCTTTTTGCATCCTTTCTTTAGTGATTCTCTTCCACTATTTCTTTAATATTAGTGTAACTCATCTCCCGCAGTGAGTTGTCCCGGAGTGAATTGCCTGTGGCAAGTTGGCCATGGTGAATTGTTATAAACCCGGAGCAAGTAACAGGAGCTCACCCATTATGCAGCACTTGGGTCTCGAACTCAAGCTCTCAGCTTTCCAGTTGACAAACTTAGTGCCTTTAACCGCTGAGCCATTGCGTTCCCTTGCAGGACTTTTGTTTTTTAGATAATAGATATGATTTGTTTTGTTTGGGGCCAGCTTCTCTCTCTTTTAGAGTATCTTCTCATCTTCACTATGTTTCCTTGAGGTTGCTTACCTTTGGGGATCAGAGAAAGGCCGTGGACAAGCTGGAGGATCAAGAAGCTTACCATGGCTGATCCACTCCGTGGTCCTCGTGTTCTTGTCAGCTTCCCTAGCGTGATAAAGCCTGCCGTCGAAAGGATCACTGATTTCCCAAGAATCTTTTCGCCTATTCTCTTGCAGTCAACATAGAGCCTGACCCAGCCATGGCTCACCGATACATGGACCTGCCCAACAGACAGAAGCAGTTGAATCTTGTTCTTGACTGCAGAGTGTGCAACACAATGCAACACAATTTGAAAACCTCTGAGCCCCCTGAATTATACCTCCTACATTCTGGAAAGAGTTGCAGCCATAAGTGAGTTGTTGTATCCTGAGTTTAGATTATGGCCACCTGAAAACAGTGAAGGACCGGCTCGCGGTGCCTCTGCCAGTGAAAACAGAATTTGGGAGGGCCATGGGCAGCCCTCCTGAGCTCTGTTGTCACTGGCAGAGGGTTGCAGGAGGCCACTGCAGTCGAAAATGTAGCATGGGAGCTGGTGGAGTGTTAGCCCCCTGTTCTGACCTAGGCTTTCCCAAACCACAAAGCAGACTCCTTGTCAAGACAAAACCCTCTTTTTTTTTTAAGTTACTGTGAATTCTTCTCATTCACATCCAGCAAAGTCCTACAAGGGTGAATTTACAGTCATGGACCTTATCTGGCTTGGAGAGCTGCCAGGCCGATATCTTCAAAACTTGGCAAGGAGTCTCAGAGAGTCACGAACCAATTAAGTGAATTAATTGTCTCCTGCAAACTCCCCTCCCCTTTTCGCTCCTCTTTTATTCCCTCTGGGAGGGGCCATTCATCGTCCACCTGTGTCCGTACTCCAAAGTCGACTTTAGCTGTTTCCTTCATCTGGCAACTCTGCACATGCACACATTGGGAACAGGCTCCAGCTGTTCATCTGCCTCACTGTTGTCTGACTCTGAAGGCAGCTGATAACTGGCATATGGCCCTGGCCCTCTCTCTGCCTCCGATGCAGAGCCCTCATCAGAGCCTTCCCCAGACTCCAGGACTGGCCCATGTTCCTCCCCAACCTCCTCACTGTCCGAATCTGCTGGCAGATCCACTGGCGGGCCACAAGTGACGTTGAGTTGACCATGCCCACCCTGGCCACGGCCACCCCGGCCTCCTGAAGTCAAACACAACTCTGATGCAGCCCTCAATGAAATCGAGTTTGACACCCCTGTTCTAATGAGTTAAGTTCCTCCCCTTAGGATTCTACCAAGATACAGGTAGTCCTTGATTTACAAGAGTTTGTTTAGTGACTGTTCAAAGTTACAGTGGCACTGAAAAAAGGGACTTATGACCATTTTTCATACTTATGACCATTGCAGCATCCCAATGGTCATGAGATCAAAAGTTCAGACTCTTGTAATTGACTTAAATGAGGTCATGTAAACATGTTTTGTGTAACCTTTTGATAAGCAAAGTCAATGGGGAAGTCGGATTCATGTTACAGCCGTGTTGCTGACTTAATAATTGCCATAACTCACTTAACAACTGTGGCAAGAAAGGTCGCAAAATAAGGCAAACTTCACTTAACAAATGTCTCACTTAGCACCAGAAATTTTGGGCTCAATTGTGGTCGTAAATTGAGGACTATCTGTACTCTGGCATCATTAAGCACACATAATTTTTTTTAGAGTGTAAGCAATTCTTTGATATTTATTGCCTTGGGCCGGGGATCTGCAACCTGCGGCTCTGGAGCCGCATGTGGCTCTTTCATCCCTCTGCTGCGGCTCCCTGTCGCTCAAAAGATGCATCACAACCGCCAATGTGTGACATCCACCAGCATGCAATTTATTGAGCTTTTTGACCCATCTTTTTTGGGGGGCGGGGTGGGGGGGAGTTCAAAATGATTTTGTTGCATGCAGAAATAAAAATGTTTTCTCTGTAGCAGTTCACTGATTATATAAAGGCAACACACTATGATTTTTTTTATACATAGCATAAAGGTAAAAAAATGATAATATGCAGTGTTATCTTTATTTTAGATGTAAAAAGGTTTTTGTGGCTTCCGGTGTTTTCTTTTCTGTGGGAAATGGGTCCCCCTTTTCTGTGGGAAACCTGCCTTGGGCCTTGGAATCTCTTATCTGATGTACATTTTAATATGCATGTACTAAATACAAATAAATGCATAACAGCTTGCCTTGGGTAGATGGGAGGTGTATGAATATGATTCATAAAGAAATTTAAACTATCTTATTGTATGCTCACATTTGGAATTTGCTTATTTCTGCGAGGGAGCTGATTCAGAAAGGTTTTTTTTTTAATGAATGTTTAGAGTAATAAAAAAAGAAACGTTTTTCTGTAGTGGCTTGATTTTTGATAAAAACAGAGAAACAGTAAGAATAAATAGGTCGTCTGCCAAATACTCAGGAGCATTAAATAAAAGATGTGAGCTTGTTACTGTCTTATTGTACGGGTAGTCCTCGAGTTACCACCAGAATTGAGCCCATCATTTCTGTTGCTAAGCGAAACGGTTATTAAGTGAGTTTTGCTCCATTTTACAGCCTTTCTTGCCACAGTTATTAAGTAAATCACTGCAGTTGTTAAGTGAGTAGCATGGTCGTTAAGTGAATCTGGCTTCCCCACTGACTTTGCTTGACAGAAGGTCAGAAAAGAGGATCACGTGAGCCAGAAAACGGTGACCGTCATAAATACACAGCAGTTGCCAAGAGCCCAAATCTTGATTATATGATAATGAGGAAGCTGCAACTGTCGTAACTTTGAAAAACAGTCATAAGTCACTTTTTTCAGCGCTGTTGTATCTTTGAATGATCGCTAAATGGTTGTAAGTCAAGGACTACCTGTATTGGGGTGAAAAAAAAATTGGATGTAAACGTTTTTCTTTCTTTTTTCTCCTTTACCCTATATATTTTTTTTCTCTTCCCCTTTCCCTCCTCCATTTTGACATTACTTTCACTTTATTTTGTATTTTATATCTTGATAAGCTTAATAAAATTATTACAAAAAAGAAGATGTGCAGTAAGTAACAACTGAGATTTGAAAAAAAATGGAATGGAACGGAACGGAACAGAACAGAACAGAGGAAGGGAAGGGAAGGGAAGGGAAGGGAAGGGAAGGGAAGGGAAGGGAAGGGAAGGGGAGAGGAGAGGAGAGGAGAGGAGAGGAGAGGAGAGGAGAGGAGAGGAGAGGAGAGGAGAGGAGAGGAGAGAGAAGAGAAGAGAAGAGAAGAGAAGAGAAGAGAAGAGAAGAGAAGAGAAGAGAAGAGAAGAGAAGAGAAGAGAAGAGAAGAGAAGAATAAGGAAGGGAAAGGAAGGGAAGGGAAGGGAAGGGAAGGGAAGGGAAGGGAAGGGAAGGGAAGAGAAGAGAAGAGAAGAGAAGAGAAGAGAAGAGAAGAGAAGAGAAGAGAAGAGAAGAGAAGAGAAGAGAAGAGAAGAGAAGAGAAGAGAAATAAGGAATGGAATGGAATGGAATGGAATGGAATGGAATGGAATAGAATAGAATAGAATAGAATAGAATAGAATAGAATAGAATAGAATAGAATAGAATAGAATAGAATAGAATAGAATAGAATAGAATAGAATAGAATGTACAAGTCTGCCCCAATCATGACAAAATTTAGATACTTGGCAACTGACTCATATTTATGACCATTGCAGCATCCCGGAGTCCTGTGATCAACTTTTGCGACCTTCTGTCTAGCAGTCAGTGGGGAAGCCAGATTCATTTAACAACTGTATTATTAACTTAATAACTTAATAACTGCAGCAATTCACTTAACCACTCTGGCAAAAAAGGTCGTAAAATGGAGCAACATTCAGTTAACAACCTTCTTGCTTAACAACAGAAATTCCGGGCTCACTTGCAGCGGTAAAGATCAAACTAGGTTTGAGGCGTCCCACTAATTACGTCACTTTAACTTTCAAAACTCTTCTAATATTTCCAGCCATAAGATTCTTTCTCTTTGCCAATTTTTCTTTATCCTTCCACACGCTTATTCTTGGATACTTGTGTGCATAAATTTATGTAGATTAGCACATAGCGACAGGATGGAATTTAGTCCTTCATTATGATGCTGGCACACATCCCCAAATTTCAACATATGCGCATATAAACATGCGAGCAAATATCCTGAGCAGATTTTTTTTTTTAAAAAAGAATCGTTATTTT
Organism: Coluber constrictor foxii; assembly: GCA_038048745.1. Classification (NCBI taxonomy): domain Eukaryota; kingdom Metazoa; phylum Chordata; class Lepidosauria; order Squamata; family Colubridae; genus Coluber; species Coluber constrictor. The sequence goes on from CM075960.1 coordinate 9,837,262, forward strand.
GAAAAATCAAAGCGAGGAGGAGGGAGCAGAATTTGGGAGGTAAACTGTGCTTGTGAATATCTCTTTTAGGAGAAGAACCTTATGAAAGCTTCCATAGAATATTTTCTTCACTTCCTGTTGATCGAAGGTGATCTCTTCTATATCAGCTTCATGGTCACGATGGAAATAGACCAATGATTTCTTAAGAGCTACAGGGGGGGAAAAAAAGAAGACATATAAACCGGAAAGTTTTACAAAATCCTGCATAGCGTCCTTCCTCAACCTAATACAGATACAGTAGTCCTTGACTTATCACAACTGACCTCAACATTTCTGCTGCTTAGTGAGACATTCGTTAAGTGAGTTTCACCTCATTTTATGACCTTTCTTGCCACAGCTGTTAATCACGGCAGTTGTTAAGTTAGTAAAATGGTTGTTAAATGGTCTGCGGCATGTCAGAAACCAGGCTGTGCAAACAAGCGAAGCCCCATCTATGGGATGGAGGCAGCATGTGAAATAAACACCCTCTGGTCCACAGAAAAACCTCTCTCCACAGAACCGGTCCCTGGTACCCAAAAGGTTGGGGGTCGCTACTGTAATTCCTTGCATCAGCATGGAGTCGGGGAGACTGAATGGAGCTGAGCATTTACTGACCAGATGCCCTTCCTGATGCCTATCTGGTGTTCACAGCAGACAATAACTCGTGCCCAGAGAGAGAAATATCTGCCCCTATCCAGAATTGATAGGATTATGAGGTGAGAGTTCCACCTCCAGGCAGGTCACTATGCCACTCCCAATGTTAAAAAGAATTAAGGAGAACCAAACCCAACTGCTATCATCAAATCAAGTACCGTAATGACAAGTTTGGAAAAGACATTCCACAACTGTGAGATCTTAAGGGCTTCATTTCAAGGAGCAACAGAATCCTCTCCCCAAAGGTTACATCTCTACTTACGATCAAGAATGATGCTGAGAAGTGGCTGGAAGTCCTCATCTGTTATCTGCCAGATAGAAAAGGCTTCTCGGGGACTTTCTGGTAGAAGGCGGAGTAGAAAAGTAATGGTATATTCCGTTGGAAGACCAAAAGGTAACACCTCACTGGGGGAAACAACATAGAGATCCCTCTATGAAATATCTTACGGTGAAGATCATAAAGTCATCACAGGGTTATAAAAAGTACAACAACTTGCTTTAAATCAATGTTATATATAAAGTCACTGAGGTGAAAATGATGTAATTTAGTCCAATCATCTGCTGAATGCAAGATCCAGTAGAACATTTCTGACAGAGGACTATCCAGCTTCCATCTGTGTCTCCTTCTGTATGGCCTCTATAGGCAACTATTAGTACTTGGACAAAAGACTATTAAATTGTTTCAATCCAATTCTTTTTAATGGTCTTTAACTTGGTGACTTTAGAACAGGTCTGCAACCTTAAACACTCAAAGAGCCATTTGGACCCGTTTCCCACAGAAAAGAAAACACCGGGAGCCACAAAACCCTTCCTGTGCCTGGCTATTTCTTCAGCGGCCACAAAACTAGCATATGTAGTTGAATTAAACGTTCTGTTTTCTTCTGAAACTTTTCTTTTCATGGATTTATCCATGGTTGGCCTACCGGGGGTTGAAAAGCTCAATAAATCACATGCTGGTGGGTGTCACACATTGGCGGTTTGGAATGACAGGGAGCCGCAGCAAAGGGGCGAAAGAGCCACATGCGGCTCCAGAGCTGTGGGTTGCTGACCCCTGCTTTAGAAAGATAAACCATCTCTATGGGCAATGGTTAGTTCTTGGATCGAAGACTATCAACAATAGTATAGCCTTTATTGTCATTGCACATCATGTATACAACGAAATTGGTTTTAGCCTCACTGGTGCAATCCATGACAAAAAACAAACAACATAAATAGTATAAAGAATAATCCCTATGCAAGTAATTAGTGGGAGAAAAAGAAAGAAAAAGAAAAACTAGTCATACGTTTCCGCTGGTGCGTGGAGTGATTGTGGTTGTGTTTAAGAGTCTGACAGCCCAAGGATAGAAACTATTTTTAAACCTATTTGTTCGGCTAGCTATGCTTTGATGCCTTCTGTCCGATGGTAAAAGTGTGAAAAGACACTGACCAGGGTGTGAATCAGTGGTGAAATCCAAATTTTTTTAGTATCGGTTCTGTGGGCGTGGCCTGGTGGATGTGGTGTTGCGTGGTGGGCATGGTAGGGGAAGGATACTGCAAAATCTCCATTCCCACCCCACTCTAGGGGAAAGATACTACAAAATCTCCATTCCCATCCCACTCCAAGGGAAGGATACTGCAAAATCTCCATTCCCACCCACTCTGGGGCCAGCCAGAGGTGGTATTTCCCGGCTCTCTGAACTGCTCAAAATTTCCACTACCGGTTCTCCAGAACCTGTCAGAACCTGCTGGATTTCACCCCCTGGTGTGAATCATCTCTGAGTATCTTCCTTAGTCTGCTCAAGCAGCGAGACTTGACAATGTCATTCAGTGGTGTTAGAGGGCAACCAATGGTCTCCTGTGCCGAATTGATCACTCTCTGTAGTGCCTTCCTGTCCGCAGCAGTTAAACCAGTGTACCGTACTGTAATGCAGTACGTGAGGACGCTTTCTATCACGGACCGATAGAAAGAGGTCGTCAGTCGTTGTTCCACTGGAATTTTTTCGCAGGGCTCTAAGGAAATGAAGTCTCTGTTGAGCCTTGCCAATCACCAAGGGACATGTTGTTTTTCCAGGTGAGATCTTGACTAATAAGAACTCCCAAGAATCTTGGGAGAAATCCTTGGTTGACTAGTGCCAGAAATTGGAGAGTGGGAAAAACAGATGAGCCTTTTTGTTTTGCTGCCTTCATAGAATCATACGGCTGGAAAGGACTTTGGAGATCTTCTAATCCAGCCATCTGCTCAAGGCAGGAGACCTTAAACTATCTCACTCTAGTTGTCCAGTCTACTCTTGAAAACTTGAAAACGTCCCGTGATGGAGCACCTACAACTCCAGGAAGCCAGCTATTCCATTGATTAATTTTTCTCATTGTCAGGAAATTTCTCCTTACTTCCAGTTCAGAAGTGGGCACCATTTGGGCATGCGAGGGACAAACCTTGCAGTTGCAAAAAGTTTCTGCAACACCATGCAGACTGCATTATTAAGGCAGCAGAATCAAGCAATTTGTCCCTCGGTTGCCTCATGGAAGTGGCCGCCATTTCATTCCAGTTTGGATGTGTGATTTGAACTCCTTCCCCAGCATGAAGTCTGAAGATGTTCAAAAGATAAGTGTGGGATGTGGGATGGCCATGAATAGACCTCTGGGGTCCTGGAAGGGCAGGGTGGGGGGAGAGAGGCAGCGGGCACTGCAGTATCCCCGCCACTGATCATATGTGCAAATGACCGCAGATATTCAGCAGTGTGTCAACTCATAGGGCATCCCTAGCCTGCTCCTGAGTTGCCCTAGGCAAGGGGGATGGAAAACCGACAAAGCAGCAAGCAGCCAAAAATAGATGCACATTCCAGACATATCTCTCTCAAGGCTGCCTCCCAGGGTTACCCACAGCGGCCAGAGGGAAGTGATTTCTACAACCCGCGAAATTGCTCCGTTGACGAATGTGTTTGATGACACACCCTGGGAGGAAGGTGGAAACTGGGTCATGATTGGGGTGTAAATTACGTGAGGTCAGAGCTGGCTTCACTTGGAATGTGCCGACATGAAACTCCTAATAAATAACTGGATTTCTTTTAAAGCTTGGTTCTAGGCTCATGATTTAATTAGGGCATCCATCAGAATCCTGACACAGTGGCTGCAACTTTGAAATGGGGTTGTAAATAGCTTGTGATGAATCTGTCATAAGTTTGAACAGCCGTTAAGTGACCTGTCACATCTCGAGGACTACCTGTACTGCCAAAAGAAACCAACAAAGATATTATCATCAGGAATCAATTTTTTTTAAAGGAATCATAATATGATCTTCTCTTGAGGTCATTAGGTCCAACTTCTGCTCAGTGAAGAAATGTATAGGTAGTCCTTGACTTACAACAGTTTAGTGACCGTTCAAAGTTAGAGCAATACTGAAAAAGTGACTTATGACCGCTTTTCGCACTTATGACCTTTGCAACATCCCCATGATGATCAACTTTCAGACGCCTAGCAACTGACTTGTATTTATGATGGTTGCAATGTCCCAGGGTCATGTCACAATATTTTGCAATCTTCTGACAAGATCCACTGAATAATCACTGAACAACTGCAGTGATTCACTTAACAACTATGGCAAGAAACGTTGTAAAATGGGGCAAAACTCACTTAACAACTCTCTAGTTAGCGAAGGAAAATTTGGACTCAATTGTGGCCGTAAGTTGAGGACTATCTATAATGCGGCTAAGGATAAGGGAGCCTGCTATCTAGAACTTTCTCAATGTAGTTTTTTGCTAGTTTTTACTTAATATAAATTTATTGGTGTCAATAAGCCGAAAAGTAGGATATAATCCGATGTTCACCTCAAATGCTACTCGACTGAGGAAGAAATGCAATAAATATCTTCTTTGATGTCTTATTTTAATAATTGATCGGAAAGTTGGTCTGCCGTAGCAATTTAAATTTTGCTCCTCTTTGCTAGCTGGCATGAAAAATAATACTATTTGAAAGTTATATGACAGCTGGTACGTTTGATAGCTGGTGCAGTCTTGTGGTTAAGAAATGGAGCTATGAAACAGTCCCTTGATTGAATGTCACCCTTCCATCCCTCGTACCAATTTTAGTCAAGTCATTCTGATGGATTCAGGTAATTTAAGATTAACGATAATGTTCTATATTACACGATTATTATGAGGGGTCTAAGAGAGAACGTGTGACGGGAGCTGATGCAAAGGGTTAAAAAAATAAACTCCTAACAGGTTAAGGAGGGGAAAAAAATATCATGAAATGCCAAAACAACTCCTGAATGAAAATGTCAGAGGAAAATTCCATTTACAACCATTCGTTTAGTGACTGTTCAAAGTCACAGCGGCACTGAAAAAAGTAACTTACGACCAGTTTTCACGCTTATGACCGTTGCGGCCTATTTTGATCACGGTCACGTGATCAGAATTCGGTTGCTTGGCAACTGGCATGTATTTATGACAGCTGCACTGTCCCGGAGTCAATGATCACCATTTGTAACCTTCCCAGCTGGTTTCCAACAAGCACACTCAATGAAGCCAGATTCGCTTAACGACCGCACGAATCAGTTAATTGCAGTGATTCGCTTAACAAATATGGTTAAAAAATGGCCATGAAATTGAGCAAAGCTCACTTAACAACAATTAACCAGTGGAACAACTTGCCCCTAGAATGCTCCAACGCTAGAAGTTTTTAAGAAGAGATTGGATAACTATTTGTCTGAAATGGTGTAGGGCTGTAATGGTGAACCTATGGCACACGTGCCTAAGGTGGCACACAAAGCCTTCTCTGCTGGGACACACGCCATAGCCCCAGGTCTGATCTCGGCGTTTCTTTAATGAACTTCTGTTTCCCTGGAAACAACGAAACAGAAGCTCACGAAGGAAAAAGTTCTTACGTCTTGCTGCACTGCCAGACATCTGGTCTTCAGGCCTCTGCATGCGCACCTTTCAGTTTGGGCATGTGTGCACGCACAGTTTGGGCACTGAGTGTCTAAAAGGTTCGCCATCACTGGAATAGGGTGTCCTGCCTGAGCAGGGGGTTGGACTAGAAGACCTCCAAGGTCCCTTCCAACTCTGTTGTTCTATTCCAGGGATGATGAACCTTTTGGCCAACGTGTGCCAAAAGCGTGGGGAGCGGGGGGGGGGGAGGTCACACGCATGCCCACACCCATAATTCTACGTGCCTCGCTCCCATGCATGCGCATGTGACACACACACACACCCACGCTCCCTTCGCTTTTGGCACATTGGGCCCGTTTTTTGCTCTCACCAGGCTTCAGAGCCTTTCTAGGAGTCTGCGGGGGTGAAAATGGTCTTCCCTACCCCTCTGGAAGCCAGAAAAGGCCCATTTGCCAATTTCCTGTGGGACCAGAAGTTGGCAAATGGGCTGTTTTCGGCCTCCAGAGGGTCTCCGGGGGCTGGGGAAGGCCATTTTGGTTCTCCCTAGGCTCCTAGAAAGGCGCTGTAGCCTGAGGAGAGCAAAAAATGGGCCTTCCCCACCTCCACCAGGCCCTCCGGAGGTCGGAAACTGCCTGTTTCCCTATTGCAAGTAGGCCCAGAAGGCCCGAGAATCAACTGGCCGGCACACACATGCGCGCCGGAGGTGAGCTCGCGTGCCCACCAATATGGCTACGCGTGTCACCTGTGGCACCCATGCCATAGGTTCGCCATCACGGTTCTGTTCTATTCTATTCTATTCTATTCTATTCTATTCTATTCTATTCTATTCTATTCTATTCTATTCTATTCTATTCTATTCTATTCTATTCCATTCCATTCCATTCCATTCCATTCCATTCCATCCATTCCATTCCATTCCATTCCACTCTCTATTCTATTCTATTCTATTCTATTCTATTCTATTCTATTCTATTCTATTCTATTCTATTCTATTCTATTCTATTCTATTCTATTCTATTCTATTCTATTCTATTCTATTCTATTCTATTCATCTGCCTTTCAGCTAAATTGTGGTTATAAGTTGAGATCCACCTGTACCAGATTCAAAATTGCTACCATAATATAAAATTTTGGCTTATCTTAATACAAGCAGCCTTTCTGTTTGGATATGAGTCAGAGTGCCCCATCATTATATGGCCTATCTAGTTATTAAGTTTATTCATCATAAACTTTTATAAATCCTTAATAAGTCCATATCTTGAATCCTGCATCCAGTTTTGCTCGCTACATTACAAAAGGATGTTGAGACTTTGGGAAAAGTGCAAAGAAGAGCAACTACTATGATCAAAGGCCTGGAGACAAAAGCATATGAACGGTGGCAGGAACTGGTAAGGCCAGTTTAGAGAAATGAAGGACCGGGGGGGGGGGGGGGGGGGGGGAAACATGATAGCAGTATTCCAGTATTTTTTTTTTAATTTGATTTATATGCCGCCCTTCTCCGGAGACTCAGGGCAGCTTACAATGCATTAAGCAATAGCCTTCATACTTTATTCAAAGTCAGCTTATTGCCCCCACAAACTGGGTCCTCAATTTACCCACCTTAGAAAGGATGGAAGGCTGAGTCGACCTTGAGCCTGGCTAGGATTGAACTCAGAGAAATTACAGGCAGCTGGTATTAATTGCTGCCTTTAGTAGGAGGCATTAGCCCTCTACGCTACACAGGCTGCCATAAAGAAGAGGGGTCAACTTATCTTCCAAAGCACCTGAAGGCAGGACAAGAAACAATGGATGGAAATTAATCAAGGAGAGAAGCAACCTGGAATTGAGAAGTAACTTCCTAACAGTGAGGACAATTAACCAGTGGAACAAATTGCCTCCAGAAATTGTGGGTGATTCATCACTGGAGGTTTTAAAGAAAAGACTGGAAAAGACTTATCTGAAATGGTATAGGGTCTCCTGCTTGAGCAGGGATGGACCCAGAAGACCTCCAAGGTCCCTTCCAGCTCTATTCTGATTGATTGACCTCCAAGAATCCCAAGCCATATTGACCTTTGGACTTTAGGAACAGTAGACCCAATGCCATTGAATTGGATTGTACCATAGTCATGGTAAGTGCCCAAGGGAGTTCCACTGTTGGATTCCAAGATCTGAAGGTTCTCTAGGCTACCACTTCCTTAGTAAAGGTCTATGGAGATTCTTAGTCATCCAGGTCATGGTTGTCCCAAAGGTGTACTTTTCAAGAGGCAACTGGACTTTCTGGTTTTTCTCTGAAGTCGTTTTGCTTCTCATCCAAGCAGCTCTTCAGCTCAGAAGACGCTTCTTGGATGAGAAGTAAAATGTCTTCAAAGAAAAACCAGAAAGTCCAGTTGCCTCTTGAAAAAGCATCTTTGGGTAAAGTTAAAGGTTTCCACTGTCCAGTAGTGTCCAACTCCAGGGACAATACTTATCTCCATTTCTTAACCAAACACCTCCAAGATCCCTTCCAACTCTGTTATTCTGTTACTCTGTTAAAACCTGTATAAATGCTTTAATTTCCTTCTCCTAAAGAGACCAGTCTTCCATGAAAGTTGGCTCCATTTCTGTCTGGAGTAAGATACTGTATCTACTCTAACTCAATTGTGTCCATAAGTCTAGAGCTGAGTAAGTCAATTCCAGAATCAAGAGTTGAGAATCTGGGGGGGACCCCTGTATTTAGACTTGCTGGGCTGAAGCATGACAAACCCTTGCTCTATTAATCCAGTTTTCTCATGAACCATTGGATTACAAAACCCATAATTCCTAAATAATATTTTTCTGAGGTATAAGAAAGGCTGAGCGCCAAAGAATTGAGGCCTTTGAACTATGGTGCTGGAAAAAGACTCCTGCGAGTCCCTTGGACTGCAAGAGGATCAAACCGGTCAGTCCTAGAGGAGATGAACCCTGACTGCTCTTTAGAAGGCCAGATCCTGAAGATGAAACTCAGATACTTTGGCCACCTAATGAGAAGGAAGGACTCACTGGAGAAGAGCCTAATGCAGAGAAAGACTGAGGGCAAAAGAAGAATGGGATGACAGAGAAGGAGGTGGCTGGATGGAGTCACTGAAGCTGTAGGCGTGAGCTTAAATGGAATCCAGAGGATGGTAGAGGCCAGGAAGGCCTGGAGGAACGTCCATGGGGTCGCGATCGGTCAGACATGACTTTGCAACTAACAACAACAAACAGCTTGAGGAGGCTCTTAGTTTTTGATCACTCAAGCAAACCCACATATTATTGTTTTGGTCCATGCTGATTGCTCCTTTTTAATGACCAGATAATCATAAATTAAAGAGATGATATTCAGGATTATTTTTCTCTTTGGAACAACATTCAAATATCCTTAAAACACAGCTAAGGAGGTTTTCCTATTTGTTTGTTTTAAACTTCCACAAGCTGTAAAAAAAAACTAATCTGAAGCTCTGAGCATTTTAACAAAGGGCACCCGGGGGAATCTCACAAATTCAATATGAAGAAGCTTAGCTTCTTTCAACAAGATTACAATTATCCTTATGTTTCAGCAATTAAACTTAAAAAGGAAGTTACAACTGCTTTGCAATAAGCCAGTCTGTTTCAATTTGCTAAGTTGTTAGCTATAATAGAATCAAATGGCATATAGGCTGAATTATTATGAAGCTCAGATTACCAAGAGAGCTGAGGAGCACTTCAACACACAAAGTCATATTCCCAATTAGTGGAAACCTACCTATCTGCTATGCAACATGAAGAAAACATATGCATTAGAGAGGCTTGTAATTATGCAGTAGAATGTTTAGAATTAGAAAATCATATGAATTAGAAAGACTTGTAATTAAAGTGAAGTATGATGGATGGATGGATGGATGGATGGATGGATGGATGGATGGATGGATGGATGATGAAGATGGATGGACAGATGAAGGGAGAGAGGGAGAGAAGGATGCATGGCTGTAACTGTGTGATTGAAGCCCCATCTCCTCTCTTTACAGGCATGTATTTCGTGCACTATGTTAGTATGCTTTAGAGTAGGTTTGCAATTTGCTTGCAACTATTGGCTGCATGGTGTTACTTTTTCAATGATTCAATCATTTTTTTGTTGTTTTTGTTGGTGTTCTGGCCTGCATCGTGGACCAAATGGGACATTAATCATTCTAGATACCCTATTTTCCCCAAAATAAAGACATCCCCTGATAAAAAGCCCAATTGGGCTTTTGAGTGCATGGCAATAAGGCCAAGCGCTTATTTCAGCGTTCAAAAAAATATAAGACAGGGTCTTATTTTCAGGGAAGCACGGTAAGTGGTTGTCCACTGCCATCTGTTTTTGAAAACCTCCAGGGATGGAGCTCCACAAGAGATAAGTCATTCCACTGATTAATTGTTCCATTGTCAGGACATTTCTCCTCAGTTCTAGGTCTCTCCTTGATTAGTTTCTATCCATTGCTTCTTGTCCTATCCTAAGGTGCTGGGGAGAATAGACTGACTCCCTCTTCTCTGTAAGAACTCCTCAAGTTCTAAGACTGCTATCATATCACCCCTAGACTTTCTGTTCGTTAGACTAGACATACCTAGTTCCTTCAATCATTCATCATAGGGTTTAGCCTCTATACCCCTCACCATCTTTGTTGCTCTTCTCTGCCTCTCTCTCTCTCTCTCTCTCTCTCTCTCTCTCTCTCTCTCTCTCTCTCTCTCTCATCTGTCAGTCTGTCTGTCTGTCTGTCTGTCTGTCTGTCTGTCTATCTATCTATCTATCTATCTATCTATCTATCTATCTATCTATCTATCTATCTATCTATCTATCTATCTATCTATCTATCTATCTATCCACCCACCCACTGTTGAATTGCAGCTTCTAAAAAGCAAGGTCTTGTTACTATTTACCGTATTTTTCAGAGTACAAGACATACCTTTTTCTGAAAAGTTTTTTCTGAAACAGAGTTTCAGAAGTTTCAGAGGCAGTTAAAAAAAAAAAGCAAGGTACAGAGCTCACAACCAAGAAACCTGTTGCTAAAATTCACCTCTGGGAACAGCTGATTGGGGGTATTCCGGGAGGCTGATCCACCTGCCAATAAGCTTTTTTCTTATTTTTCTCCCCAAAAACTAAGGCACGTCTTATACTTCGATGCGTCTTATACTCCGAAAAATGCAGTAAGTATGTCTTTAGAAAACTGTTGAATTGCAGTTTCTAAACAGCAAGGTCTTGTTACTATTTACCGTATTTTTCAGAGTACAAGACATACCTTTCCCCCACAAAAAAGAGAGTGAAAATCTGGGTGCATCTTATCCTCCGAATGTAGCCCCGTCCACCTTCTCAAACGGAGGTTTCAAAGGCTGAAAAAAGCATCAAAAATGAAGCTTCAGAAAAGAAGCCCCCAAACAGAGCTTCAGAGGCTCTCTCTTTTTTTTTTAAGCTCCGTTTCGGAGGCTTTCAGAGGCAAGAAAAAAAGTTTTTTCTGAAACAGAGTTTCAGAAGTTTCAGAGGCAGAAAAAAAAAAAGGCAAGGCACAGAGCTTACAACCAAGAAACCTATTGCTAAAATTCACCTCTGGGAACAGCTGATAGGGGGTATTCCGGGAGGCTGAGCCACCTGCCAATCAGCTGTTTTCTTATTTTCCTCCCCAAAAACTAAGGTGCGTCTTATACTCCGAAAAATGCGGTAAGTATGTCTTTAAAAAATTATACTCAAATTATAATTGGCATAATTTCGGAATTCTACAAATGCTGGAATTGTCCTCTCTTTGCATGCTTAACCATAACATCTGGAAGGTGTCACTGTTTCCATCAAAACTAATATTGGGCTATTGGGCTCCTCCAACCTTCACCATTTTAAATCATGTTTGCAGATGGGGGTTGTAATGCTGCTTCTGTCAACTGGATTATCTTTGTCCCTTTTGCCAGTGCTGCTGGTCCTTGATGGCACAATGAACAGAATTCATGAATATACATACTCAATGCCTGCAGTTCCCTTAATCCGAACATCTAAAAAATACTGATCGGATTTTCAATTTCCCTTTCCATCCTAAGGGAAAGTTGCAAACTGTATAAGAAATTCAGAAAGCATATTGGCAGGCCTCAGGGCTCTAGATTTTTATTTTTATTATTATTATTATTATTTTAGAGAATTTAATAAGTGTGCAGGGGAATAATGCTACTTCCCTCCCCCAGGAGAGTCAAAATGGCAAAAGGTCTTCTGATGAACGTTGACTGAACATTTGAATAGTAATCCATGTGAGGCTTGCTAAGTGTCCATATTGGCTGCCTGTCACCTTTGAGCCATGCTGCAGAAGACTTGAATAAGGATCTTTATTTGAGATCCTTGTAGACCAAGATCATGGCTTTATCATCATCAAAGTTGGAGGACCATTAGAAGAATCTCTACGTCCCCACCATTAAAAGCCTGAGATTCTATAGTCAGTCAAGAGCTCTGGCTCCTTCAGAATGGGTGTGGATGGTCACTATATAGATTGCAGCTGAATATTGAAACGTTGAGGGGTTCTGGGGAGTTGGTGAAAGAACTGTCAGAGTTTGTTGCAGCACACACAGGCAGACTATTTAGCAGGATTCAAAATATTGAAGGCATGCAATACCCTTGTAGGTTTTTCCACGTTGTAGAGAAGAGAAATAGCAAGTACAAACAGCACAAAATGGAAGCACAAAATGGAGAAGGCAAAATGGAGGAAGAGAGAAGCTAGTGCCCTCAAGCTTATATACCAGGAGTTCCCAAACTTGGCAGCTTTAAGACTTGTGGACTTCAACTTCCAGAATTCTCCAGCCAGCTATTCAATTCTAGGAGTTGAAGTCCACAAGTCTTAAAGCTGCCAAGTTTGGGAACTCCTGGTATATACAGAACAGTTTATTTATCGTATTTTCCGGCGTATAAGACAACTGGGCGTATAAGACGACCCTCCTCAGAGCCATTTAAGGCTCGTCAGAGCCTTATGGGCTGGTCTGCCTAGTTACAGGAGAATGAGACCTGGCGTATAAGACAACCGCCGACTTTTGAGAAGATTTTTGTGTGTTAGAAAGTAGTCTTATACTCAGGAAAATACAGTACTTTATTTATTTATTATATTTCTATACCGCCTTTCTCCCGCAGGACTCAAGGCGATGTACAGTCAAGAAAAAATAAAAGATACATAAACATCATAAAATTGATAATTAAAATTATAACATAGTTTAGCCCAAATTAAATAAAACCCAGAATTAGATAATTCCACATACAACAAATACTATGTTTCAGTTGCCAAACAGCCCTCATTGGCTGGCCTGTTACTATGCCCTATTCTAGCTCATGAATATACTCTGACAAGAACATCCTTCTATTGTCTTAATTATTGTAGTAGTACATTGAGACTGTCAAGCAATGGGACTCATTAGGAGCTATCCAAGGTCCTGTTTGGGGTGTCCTTGATGCTCTGTGAACTTGGTTCTTTTCTTGCAAAACTTTCATTACCAAATGAAACACTGGTTATGTTGCTTAGTATGGTAATGAAATGCCTGTAAGAAAACAACCAAGCTCAGAGAGCATCCAGGACCCCACAGTTCAACCCTGAGCTACAAATATTCTCTTCTAAAGGTCCTGTTTCCTATTGTGCTTTGCTTGGTCTTCTGCTGTCCTAAGTTTCCTTGTGGATATGGTGGGAGAACCTGGCCTGTTGGTTTCATACTTGATTCTGTGAATTCTGTCAACTTCCCACTCCAACGGATTAATTCAATAAGAACACACAATAATGCAAGTACATAGTATAATGAGAAGACGAATACATCCATTGGAAAGTTGCAAGTATTAAGGACTAGAAGTGGGCTTGCAGGCCTCACTGAACCAAAGTTTTAAACTAACATAATTACAAAATGTACCAGACATATTTCTAATGTGCTGACTTGTGTGCTGCCTTTTCTGCAAAGTATGTACTTGTACGGATATATTTAGAGCAGGAAGAAATTGAGACGGTGGGAAATGAGGAACTGAAAGTAACAAGCGACTGAGAGCTTCAAATGTACAGGGGTGTTTACAGAAAGTGACGGTCAGTAAAAAAGAACAAGGAAGTGAAACTATGGAATGCATATGTCAGTAAAAAAGAAGATATAAAACAGGGGTCAGCAACCTGTGGCTCCGGAGCTGCATGTGGCTCTTTGGGCCCTCTGCTGTGGCTCCCTGTCATGTGATCCCACCACTGGCTGACCCCGCCCCTCCTCCTCCCCTCCCAGTCACTCCTCGCCTGGCTTGAGAAGGTAAGGGCGACGGCAGGGGATGGAGAAGCGGCCAGGGCAGAGACAGAGAGATACAGAGAGAGAAGGAGAGAGGTGGGGGAGAGAGGGAGGGAGGGGAGAGAGAGAGATGTCAAAAGGATTTTGTGGTTCCTGGTGTTTTTTAACAACTGGTTCTCTGCCCTAATGACTGGCTGGGTAGGCGTGGCTAGGGGGATCATGTGACCGGTGGAAGTGAGTGACATCGAGTTGGCCACGCCCACCCAGGTTTTGTGGTTCCCGGTGTTTTCTTTTCTGTGGGAAATGGGTCCAAATGGCTCTTTGAGTATTTAAGGTTGCAGACCCCTGATGTAAGAAATGTGGCTTGAGATGGGAATGGGTCCTTTGCCCAATAGCAGTCCTTGTAGGACCTGCTATGTGTCATTGGACCCCCATTGCAATGGTTTAATAATGTAAGTTTTGTTGTGAAATTGCATTGCTAGGTTGGCTATTCATGTTCCAAATTGCTCATGAAATAAATGTCTGAATCTTAAAGTAAAATTTATTGCTTGTGGTTTGTCTGTGTTCCTCGTTATTGGGATATTTTTTATGACAAATACCTATGGAAAGATAATTCATTTGCAGTCAGACATCCTTAATTATTTTCTCTTTTTACCTTGTTTTCCGGGTTAGTTGGATATCTCTGTAGAGAGTGTAGGTGTGAGTGCCTAAGAAGATGTAAGGTTCCATAGCAACCCCCTTGATGGAGGCATACTCCTTGTCCATCAATCCAAAGGCCTCCATCATGTCAAAACCTGTGAAAAGGAGACCATATGGATCATATAAACTTGTAATTCCTAATCTCATGAATTTTAAGATGTGTGGACTTCAACTCCCAGAATTCCTGTTCTGCCCCAGCTACTGACCCCAAAGAACGCAGCACACACAAAGTCTGTACCAACCTTAGTTTACTAAATTAAATCAGTCTTTTTCAAACAAAGGCTGTTTATTAACTGTCTTAACAGCCAACAAGAATCCAAAGAATAAATCATCGTAATCTTACTATGGTTGGCAGAAAGACCAAAAACAATTTGCAGAGAACTAAGATCAGGACACAAAGGAGAGTGACGAAGTTGTTCCCTGCAAATTGCCTCAGTCGTCGTCCTTCCTTAAATAGGCTAAAGGAGTGGCCAATTAGCCCCAAGCCTTACTCTCGAGGAGACCTCCTCTTGAGGAGCCACTCCTGCCTTTTGGCAGCTCTGCGCACCCGTGAATCAAGAAGAGGCTCCTCCTCTTCATCCTCTTCACTTATGGGAGCTTCTGAAGGTTCTGAAGGCCCTGGCTGAATCCTCACCTCTGGTACCACATCTTCTCCAGCCTCCTCATTGTTTGACAAGAGTGCCAGCTGCACAGGCTGCTGGTACATCACCACACCAGCCTCCTCGCGGTCGGAATCAGCTACTAGCTGCACAGGCCGCTGAAGGGCCACAACAATTCCCCACTCAGCATGTAATGGAAGGAACAGGTTTCTAAACATTGAAAATGGTTTATACCAGTGTTTCTCAACCACAATAACAGGATAACATAGTCGAAAGGGACCTTGGAGATCTTCTAGTCCAACCCGCTGCTCAAGCAGGAAACCCTATGCCAATTCAGAAAAATCATTGTCCAATTTCTTCTTAAAAACCTTCAGTGTCAGAATATCCACAATTTCTGGAGACAAGTTGTTCCACTAATTAATTGTTCTGTCAGGAAATTTCTCCTTAGTTCCAGGTTGGATCTCTCCTTGATTAGTTTCCACCCATTGCTTCTTGTCCTGTTTTCAAGTGCTTTGGAGAATAGCTTGACTCCCTCTTCTTTGGGGCAGCCCCTGAGATATTGGAAGACTGCTATCATGTCTCCCCTAGTCCTTCTTTTCATTAAACTAGACATCCCCAGTTCCTGGAACTGTTCTTCATATGTTTTAGCCTCCAGTTGCCTAATCATCTTTGTTGCTCTTCTCTGCACCACTTTCTAGAGTCTCCACATCTCTTTTGTATTGGGGTAATCAAAACTGGATGCAATGTTCTGAGTGTGGTCTTATCAAGACATTATAAAGTGATATTAAACTTCATGTGATCTTGATTCTATCCCTCTGTTAATGCAGCCTAAAACTGCATTGGCTTTTCTGGCTGCTGCAGCATACTTCTGGCTCATACTTAAGTGGTGGTCCACGATCATTCCTAGATCCCAATCGCAGTTACTATTATTACTACTATTACTACTACCCTAACCCTAACCCTGGCAAGTTTAGAATGTCTGGACTTTATCTTCCTGCATACTTGCTGGGGAATTCTGGGAGTTGAAGTCCAGACATCGTAAGGTTATTAAGGTTCAGAAACACTAGTATAAATATTGCAAAGGCAGTTGAGGGAGGGATTTTAGAAGTGCCATCAGGGATGGGTTTCAAAACGGAGCACTTGGAGACTTCAACTGGTGCAGAATATGGCCGCGCGGGTTGTCATGGGGATGCCTCGGTACTCCCATGTTACACCATTCCTTCGCGGTCTGCATTGGCTCCCGGTTGTCTTCTGAGTGCAATTCAAGGTGCTGGTGATCACATTTAAAGCCCTACATGGCCTAAGACCAGAGTACCTGCGAGACCACCTCCTGCCATCGGTAGCCTCCCATCGCCCGGTTCGCTCCCATAGAGTTGGCCTCCTCAGGGTACCTTCGGCTAGACAATGTTGATTGGTGACCCCTAGGGGGAGAGCCTTCTCTGTGGGAGCCCCTACCCTCTGGAATATGTTACCCCTGGAGCTCCGGATAATCCCCGACCTTCGAACCTTCCACCGGGCCTTGAAGACCTGGCTCTTCCAACGGACGGGCTTGGGTTGATTCTATATTGATTGTGTAGCTTTTTATATTCTTAAATCTTAAATTTGAATTGAAATAGAAAGGTCTTCAGGGCACGTTGGAAAGTGCGAAGATCTGGGATTATTCGTATTCCAGGTGGTATTTTGTTCCAAAGAGTAGGTGCCCCCACAGAGAAGGCTCTCTCCCTTGGAACTACTAGATGACATTGTTTTAATGATGGTACTATGAGTAGGCCTACTCTGTGAGAGCGTATTGGTTGGTGGGAGGTTATCGGTTGCAGCAGGTGGTCTCGTAAGTACTCAGGTCCTAAGCCATGGAGCACTTTAAAGGTAAGAACCAACACCTTGAAGCGCACTCGGAAGGCCACCGGAAGCCAGTGCAGCTCGCGTAGAAGAGGTGTTACATGCGAGCACCATATTGCTCCCATAATTACTCACGCAGCCGCATTCTGGACCAGTTGGAGCTTCCGGGTGCACTTCAAGGGGAGCCCCATGTAAAGAGCATTGCAGTAGTCAAGTCGGGAAATGACGAGGGCTTGAGTGACTGTGCGTAATGAGTCCCGGTCTAGAAAGGGACGCAATTGGCGAATCAGGCGAACCTGATAGAAAGCTCCTCTGGCCACGGCTGTTATATGATCTTCTAAAGACAGTCGTGCATCCAGGAGGATGCCTAAATTGTGAGCTTTCTCTGTGGGGGTCAATGACTCATCCCCAATAGTTAGTGATGGGACTAACTGGCTGTACCGGGACGCTGGTAGCCACAGCCACTCAGTCTTGGAAGGGTTGAGTCGAAGCCTGTTTCTCCCCATCCAGACCCAATATTTATTGGATACTCTGCTTTAATTTGTCTTTTTAACTTTTGTATTTTCTGTTTCTTATTGTTGTGAGCCGCCCTGAGTCCTTCGGGAGGAGGGCGGCATATAAATCCAATAAATAAATAAAATAAAACCCGTTGCTACCGGTTCGCTCGTAGGCACTCGCGTGCGTGTGCAGAAGCATCCAGGTGGGTGGGCGGGGCCTCCCACCACCGCTACTACCGGTTCGCCCAACCCGGGGTAAACCGGTAGCAACTCACCACTGGTACTCATGTTCCTAGGATGAGGTAGAGATCTACTGCTTCATCTGATAACCCTTTAAAGAGCCACTGACAAAGAAGACCCTTGATCGTTCAGCTAGCTCAGTCTGGATTTTTCTGACACTACAGATAAAAAGCAAACTGTCTCATCGGCACTAAAAGTAGCATTTCTCAGGAGAAAAAAAGAATAAGTCTGCACACACAGAGATTAGCTGTGGATCTGCAGATCAACCTAGAGACCTTAGCAAAATGTACTGGTTTGCACTCGGGAGACTGTGCGTGAATCAGCCGTAAACTTCCTTGCCATTAAATTGCATCAGATCACACACTGCAATGAACAAGGTGGGTTGCCTGCTGCCCCATTTTTACACACCATCTGCCTCCTTGTCTTTTTAAATTGCTAAGCAGGGTTGACTTTGGTGAATACATATTCTTCCAGAGGAGGAGGAGGAGGATGGGGAGGGAGGGAGGGAGGGAGGGAGGGAGGGAGGGAGGGAAGGAAGGAAGGAAGGAAGGAAGGAAGGAAGGAAGGAAGGAAGGAAGGAAGGAAGGAAGGAGAAAATGAATACATATTATTCTTCTATAGAAGGAGGAGGAGGAGGAGGATAGGGGAGGGAGAGAGGGAGGGAGGGAAGAAAGAAAAAGAAAGAAAGGAAATGGAAAATGAATACATATAGTATTCTTCCAGAGGAGGAGGAGGAGGAGGAGGAGGAGGAGGAGGAGGAGGAGGAGGAAGGGAGGGAGGGTGGGAGGGAGGGAGGAAAGAAAGAGAAAGGAAGGAAGGAAGGAAGGAAGGAAGGAAGGAAGGAAGGAAGGAAGGAAGGAAAAATGAATACATACAGTATTCTTTCATAGGAGAAGAAGGGGAAGGGGAAGGAGAAGGAGAAGGAGAAGGAGAAGGAGAAGGAGAAGAGGGAAGGGAAGGGAAGGAAGGAAGGAAAAGAGAAAAAAGGAAAAAGGAAAAAGAGAAGAGAAGAAAAAAGAAAAGGAAAAGGAAAAGGAAAAGGAAAAGGAAAAGGAAAAGGAAAAGGAAAAGAAAAGAAAAGAAAAGAAAAGAAAAGAAAAGAAAAGAAAAGAAAAGAAAAGAAAAGAAAAGAAAAGAAAAGAAAAGAAAAGAAAAGAATGCATTTTTGAACCAGGGAACATATTCTCTAACATATGAATCATGTTGGGAAGTTTTCAATGCAGCCAGATTTTGCCATCAAGAAATCCGCCCCTCCTTCTGTCTTTGTTTCTCCATCTGAATTTATGGAAAAGCTGAAGCTGGGGACGAGCAAGAAAGGAGGAAGAACCGTGAAACAGGCCTGTTTAAAAACATTTCAATTATTATTTTTCCATCTGCCAGCTTGATCGCTACAGCTTCATTTCTGATGATTATCTTGAAGACTGACGTCAACCGAAGGAGGGGATGTCCTGGTTTTGATTCATTCAACTGCTGGCTGAGTTCAATTTAGAAGAAGTCCCCAGCCATGCAATCTCCACATCGAAATTTCATTTGCACCAAACTATTATAAAAACATGCCCAAAATCTTTGTTGAGTGAAGCGAGACATTGATTAAGTGAGTTTTGACCCATTTCACAACTGCAGTCGATTTTAAGTGAATCACTGCAGTCGATAAGTTAGCAACCTGGTTGTTAAGCAAATCTGGCTTTCCCGTTGACTTTTGCTTGTCAAAGGGCTGCAAAAAATGTGACCTTGGGACACAGCAACGGTCCCCCTTCCTGAGCACCTGAATTTTGCTCACATGATCATGGGGGATGCTACCAAGGCCGTAACTGTGAAAAAATGGTCAAAAATTACTTTTTTCAGTACCGTTGTAACTTTGAAGGGTCATTAAGTGAACTGCTGAAAGCCGAGAACCACCTGTACCCTGTTTCCCCCAAAATACGACATCCCCTGATAATAAGCCCAATCGGGCTTTTGAGCGCATGTGTTGTGGCCCATCAGCAGCCTGTGCAGCTAGTAGCTGATTCAGACAGCGAGGAGGCTGGTGTGGTGCTGCGCCAGCAACCTGTGCAGCTGGTGCTCGAGTCGGACAATGAGGAGGCTGGAAAGATGTGGTGCCAGAGGCGGGGATTCAGCCAGAGCCTTCAGAACCTCCAGAGGCTCCCATAAGTGAAGAGGACAAAGAGGAGGAGCCTCTTCTTGATGCACGGACACGCAGAGCTGCCAAAAGGCACGAGTGGCTCCTCAGGAGGAGGTCTCCTCGAGACTAAGCCTTGGGGCTAATTGGCCACTCCCTTAGCCTTTTTAAGGAAGGACAACGACTGATGCAATTTGCAGGGAACAACTTCGTTCCTATTCCTTCGCGTCTAGATTCCAGAAACGTTTGATTCAGCTCTTGTTTCTCTCTTGTCAGTTTTCCTGCAAATTGCTTCTGGGCATTCCGCCAACCACAGTAAGATTACAATTATCTGAAATACTGTACCTCAGAATTGAGTTATTACGCTTTGGATTCTTGTCAGCTGTTAATGAAGTTAAATTAACAGCCCTTGTTCAGAAAAGACTGATTTAAACTGTACTCGTGTTCAAACGACTACTAAGAAAGCTCATTAGTAGACTTTAATTAGTAAAGTAAAGTTTGTTTGGATTTTGTGTGTGCTGCGTTCTTTGGGGTTCGTAGCTGGGGCAGAACAGCATGGCAATAAGGCCAAGCGCTTATTTCAGGGTTCAAAAAAAATATAAGACAGGGTCTTACTTTTGGGGAAACGCGGTAGTTGCAATAGGCAGTGCTGGATGACTTTCTGGATTTTATTTTATTTTTTTCTTTCCAGTTGAAGGAAAATAAAAGATAAAGGCATATTCACTAGAGGAAGGTTTCCGTTGGATTTCCTGGTAGGTTGACATACTCAGTGGGAGGTCAATGCAGCAACTGCATTGAGTATTTTTAACCAGATATTTTGGTGCAATCAAAGAATTTTAAGGAGGGAAAACAATTCCTCCAGGAATCTTCAAAGTAGTGCTGGAAGCTCTAATTATCGGTGACATTTTTGCAATATATATATATATATATATATATATATATGTGTGTGTGTGTGTGTGTGTGTGTGACTTCTTGATAAGAAGAAGCTTATGAGCATCAGCAAATGGATGATGCTAACTGAGAGCAAGAATAGGTCTGTTATAGGCTTGGAGATAGCAATAGCAACTTAGACTTATATACCGCTTAATAGTGCTTTACAGTCCCCTCTAAGCGGTTTACAGAGCCGGCATATTGCCCACAACAATCTGGCTCCTCATTTTACTGACCTTGGAAGGATGGAAGGCTGAGTCAACCTTGAGCCGGTGAGAATCGAACTCCTGGCAGTGGGCAGAGTTAGCCTGCAATACTGCGTTCTAACCACTGCAACACCAGGGCTCAAGGTAGCAATAGCGATAGCATTTAGGCTTATATACCCACTCCAAAGTGCTTTTACAAACAAGCTATATTTGCTTAGAGGGAATGCTCGACATACGACCGCAACTGAGCCCAACATTTCCATCGCTAAGCAAGACAGATGTTGCATCAGTTTTGCCTCACTTTACCCTATCTTTTTTGCCACCGTTGTTAAACAAATCGCCACAGTTAAGTAAGTTAGTAAGGAGCCGTGGTGGCACAGTGGTTCGAATATGGTATTGCAGGCTAACTCTGCCTGCTGCCAGGAGTTCGATCCTGAGCAGCTCAAGGTTGACTCAGCCTTTCGTCTTTCCAAGGTGGGTAAAATGAGGACCCAGATTGTTGGGGGCAATAGGCTGACTTTGTAAACGGCTTAGAGAGGGTTGTAAAGCATTGTGAAGCGGTATATAAGTCTAAATGCTATTGGTTTTGATAGGTTGGGTATCATGTGACCTAAAGGGTTCTCATTTGGCAATATATTGTCAATCACTTTATGTTATCTATGCTTGTGGTTTCCTTCATAAAACACAGGAGTGATTTACCACTATCTCCTTCTGCATAAGATGAAAGCATGTTTTTATCAATACCACTAAAGGGATCTTCCATTGCCAGCATCTTCATATATTGCTGTTGCTGTAATATATTTATTTATCTGTTTGATTCATTTTATTCCACCTTTTTTATTTCATATGTAATTCAAACATATCTAATACTGAAGATATGAAGATATGAAGAGCCTGGTGGCGTGGCAGACTAAACCACTGTAATTAACATTCAGCTGCCTGCAATTACTGCAAGTTCAAATTTCACCAGGCTCGAGGTTGACTCAGCTTTTCATCCTTTCTAAGGTAGGAAAAATGAGGACTCAGATTGTGAGGGCAATAAACTGACTTTGTATAAATATACAAAAGTATGAAGGCTATTGCTTAACGCATTGTAAGCCGCCCTGAGTCTCCGGAGAAGGGCGGCATATAAATCAATTAAAAAAAAAAACTGCTTCTTTGTCTTGTTTTCCTCGCAATAACAACCAAGTGAGATGGGATGGGCTGAGAAAGAATAACTGGCCCAAAGGCACGCAGATGTCTTTCATGCCCAAGGCTGGACTAGAACTCACGGTCTCCTGGTGATTGGCCCAAAGTCACCCAGCCAACTTTCTTGCCTGAAGCAGAACTATAACTCACTGTCTTCTAGTCATTGCTTCAAAGTCATCTAGCTGGCTTTCATGGCTAAGGCAGGACTAGAACTCATTGTCTCCTGGTGATTGGCCCAAAGTTACCCAGCCAGTTTTCATGGCTAAGGGAGGACTAGAATTCACAATCTCCTGGTTTCTAGGCCAGTATATTAACCAGCATATACACCAAACTCTCTGCTTGCTTTAGTTGGGATAACCTTCACGCACTGAGCAACCCTGCTAGAATTATAAACAGTACTCTCGGCATAGACTTTATTATTTATTGATTTGTCAATTTTTTAAAACCATTTCTCCTTAGCTCATCCCTTCCAGAAACACACACACACACACACACACACACACACACACACACACACATGCACACACACACCATGGTAAGGCATCACGGAAAGATTTTGGGTTGAAGAATAAAAATGGCTTTGGATTCATATTAAGCCTCCTCCACTTCTGAAACAATATTATATGAGGCTTGCCACATTTCCCAACATAGTCTACTTATTCAAGTACTTTATTAACTCAGGATGCTCTCTTTGGTGTTTTAATACCCTAGATTAGTAGTTCTCAACTTTTTCTTCACCACGGACCCCCCCACCCCTTAAATACTTTTTATGGAAGAAATATTTGGGTTAGATAGGAAAGATGTAGACAGAACCAAAGACCCAAGGGAGGAGTTTGGGAGGCAAGTTAAAAAACGAATAAGAATTGAAATACTAAAGCGGGTAAGAGATGATGGTTAGAAAGGGAATGCTGTTTAATATAAGATTGGCTTTACTGAGAGCTAGAATAGGGGTAGAAACAAGATCAAGAGGGAATATTATTATACATATTTTTATATAATATACTAAAAATAGCTAGATATAAAGATTACATGTTGAAAAATGGTATCACGATGTACATTTAAATAATATTGTGATTGTTATTAGAATGGCGCACAGACACTGAACAACTAAACAATGAAGGAACACACTCTAATACAAATATGTATAATAACACCACAATTACGTAAGTATGATTAATGTAACAAATATTATTAATATTACTATTATTATTTGTATTTAAATGAATGATACCCAGATGCCTCACTGTTCATATATTGATGTATATCCAATTTTTTTTTAAAAAAATACTTTTTGTGGCCATGGACCAGGGCCACAGACCCCCAAAGACTTAACTCAAGATTTAAATCATATTTCCTCAAGCCTTCGTGGACCCCCCACCCCATGATGATATTGCAGCCCTGCAGAGATCCAAGGACCTCAGGTTCAAAACCACTGGTCTAGCTCTTTGAGGGAGCAAACAGGAAGAAGAACTTATTCTTTGTAATCAGAGAACAAGTTACAAGGCCTACCTTGTATGGGGCCATCCGTAGAGCGAAGCGAAGGGCAGCCTGCACAAGGACAGATAATAGGAAAAGATGAAGAGGCAGGGAAACAATTGACAGATATTTGAAATTTGCAGAGAAGAGTGATGTGTCATAAAAGCATCTTTCACATGGGACAATGTTATTTATTTTTGGAAATGAAACCTCTGCAAGAAAACCACCAAGCTAAGAAAACACCCAGAACCCCACAGTTCGACCCTGAGCTCCAGAGATTCTCTTGCATCTGTGGGAAGAATTTATATAACTACATTAGAAATATTGTACAGGGAATCATAGGTTAACCAACCTAGGTCTCCAACAAAGTTACGGATTACAGCAGGGGTGGGATTCAAAATTTTTAGCAAGGGATTCTCTGCCCGGTTGTTGGGTGGGCACAGCCATGGTGAGCGTGGCCTAGTCAGCCTCCTGCACCACAGCAGGGTGGGTGGATTTGCCATCCCCAGGCTCCGGAGGCATTCCTCGTGCCTCTGAGAGGGAGAAAATGGCCTCCCCAGGCTCCAGATGCCCTCTGGAGGCTGGAAATGGGCCTGTTTCCAGCCTTCCCGAACTTCTGGTAGGCCTGTTTTTCACCCTCCCCAAGCCTCCGGGCGTGCTCTGCACTTACCTGCATCCAAAACGGGCTGCATGGGGACTCCTGGGAGGGGCGGGGCGGGGTGGGGTGGGTGGGGCCAGCCAGGAGTAGGATTTGGGGTTCTCTGAACTACACAGAATCTTAACTAGAGGTTCTCCCGAACCCCTGCAAACCCCCAGCAGCCCACTCCTGGATTAAAGCCTCCAAAATCCTTTAAATTTACAGTACAGCAAAAAATAAGAATTAATTAAACACTTATTACAAATTATAAGCACACGCAAGCAAACACACAAAACTCAATTAATACAATGTAGACATTGCTCACAGTTTGAAAAGAACAGACCCAATCCACATCGCTTGGTTTCATCAACCGCTTCTCCAGGTCTATACATCCATGTCCTTCACACCCCTCAAAACCCATACCAAGGACAAGCTCCCCTATAAAACAGCCCTGTTGTACCCCATTTTCTCTGTAGCTATCCCCGCAGGCAAACCTCTTTGTTTGGGGGGAATAAATAAATGTCCTTTTCTCACAGCTGTCTGGATTTCATTTTGATTTGTTCTCGCACAACCCCAGCTTGAGCTGGAACCCCAAATCATTCTTCTGACATATCTAGTCCTACTTACCTCTACCTCAAACTTCATCTACCGCTAAAGCAATGTTTCTCAACCTCAGAACTCATGGGTGGACTTCAACTCCCAGAATGCCCCAGTCAATACGTTGAGGAGTAGAGAAGGAGGTGTCCAATCTTGCTATTTTACTGCTATTACTTCTTCCATCATAGAGGTTCCTCATTCCACCTTCTGGGTTTGTCAACTTTTTCTGGGGGGTTTTTTTCTGGGGGTTTTTTTTTGAGGAGGGGCAATTACAGCTGCCACTGCAAACATTTTGTGTTTGCTTAGTTTCCTGGCTGTTCATTTCCTATTTCTAATTGCCTCTGTGTTTATTAGATTCCCCATTGCAAAATACGGCTTTTACTATGAAGTCAAATCTTTGTTTAACCCACAAAGAAATTCTAGCCACCACAAAGACTCCATGAGTAATTGTCCTGACGTATTCTATTAATTATCAGGATAAAGAAGAAAAAAACACTTCCCCTGTGTTTGCTTCAACGTCAAATCTATTGTGGGAAATAAAATGAGTTGTTTAGCGTAAAAACACAACCGTTTCAACTTGTCCCTGTATTGGGACCCTCCTGCCTTCCATTTTTTTAAATTCATCCTTTGTAGGACAGAAAACTTGGTACCAACCAGACATTACAAAGGTAGAGTTAAAGGCGCTTTGGTTGATAGTTCTCTGTTTGAATAGGCTGAGCCACAAAAGATGCCTTCAGAAACCAAAACATTGTATTTAACGGACAGCCCTTGACTTATGACCACAAGTGAGCCCAAAATTTCCATTGCTAAGCAAGACAATCGTTAAATGAGTTTACGACTTTTCTTGCAACGACTATTAAGTAAATCACTGCAATTGTTCAGTTAGTAAAGCAGTTGTTAAGTGAATCTGGCTTCCCCATTGACTTTGCTTGTCAAAAGCCATGTTGAAAGAAATATCCATCAGGTTCAGTTCCAAGCCAGAAGAAAGACACTGGAGACAAAATGGAGGCTGGAGGCTGATTGGAAAAGGGCGCAGTGGTAGGTTTCAAATTTTTTTTACGACCGATTCTGTGGGTGTGGCTTGTTGGGCATGGCAGGAGAAGGATACCGTAAAATATCCATTTCCACCCCGCTCCAGGGGAAGGTTACTGCAGGAACCTGTGTAGCGTAGGGGGCTAATGCCTCCTACTAAAGGCAGCAATTAACACCAGCTGCCTGTAATTTCTCTGAGTTCAATCCTAGCCAGGCTCAAGGTCGACTCAGCCTTCCATCCTTTCTAAGGTGGGTAAATTGAGGACCCAGATTGTGGGGGCAATAAGCTGACTTTGTATAAATATACAA
Organism: Coluber constrictor foxii; assembly: GCA_038048745.1. NCBI lineage: Eukaryota > Metazoa > Chordata > Lepidosauria > Squamata > Colubridae > Coluber > Coluber constrictor. The sequence goes on from CM075960.1 coordinate 9,863,363, forward strand.
AAGTATGAAGGCTATTGCTTAACGCATTGTAAGCCGCCCTGAGTCTCCGGAGAAGGGCAGCATATAAATCAAATTAAATTTTTTTTAAAAATCCCCATTTCCTCCGGATCAGCTGGGACTTGGAAGGCAGACAATAGATGGGGATGGAGCCAGTCAGAGGTGGTATATATTGGTTTTCTGAACTACTCAAAATTTCTGCTACCGGTTCTCCGAACCACTCAAAATTTCTGCTACCGGTTTTCCAGAACTGGTCAGAACCTGCTGAAACCCATCTCTGAGAGGGTCCATTTATTGATGAAGCAGAATCACCAAGCACGTGTGATTCTGGGCAGCTGACTACATGGAGTTGAGAGTGAGGGGTTTTTATACTTTCTCTGGGGCTTTGCATTTGAGCTTCCTGTTCTTGTGCAAGAACATGTGTTCTATTAGTTGTTGTAGGGATCATAGCTGGCTCTATAGGTTGTCTGAGCTCCCAGGTTTGGTTGAAGTTTGAACTGCCGAGATGATGCAATGAAGAGGCTTGTGTTATGAAAAGGTGTTGGGTAATTCCTATTACGGCTTAATGTCTTTGTCCTGGTTTGGATCTTGAGTGAGGGCTATTTGCTTATGAATAGAGCTACCTAGATACTTGGCTCCTTTCAATAAGCTCTTTATTTCTTAAGTGCTGGCATCTGCTGAGGGCTATTAAGAAAGGTGAGGGCTGCTTTCTGTCTCCAAGAGCATGTTTCTCCATTCCTCCTTTAGGGAAATATAATATTCTGCCTTTTTTAATATTCCTCAAAATATTTCATTCTTCTAGGAGGGGGAGTGGCTTCCCACAGTTGCAAAAGCTGATCACATGACCCCAGGACACTGAAAACATCATTAATACATGCCAGTTGCCAAATGTCTGAATTTTGATCACATGATCAAAGGGACGCTGCAGCAATCGTAAGTGGGATGTCAAGATTAAAACGCTTTGCTTCTTTCAAAATTAAATGCATCTCAACTTGTTAATGGACCGGGGGGAAAGGGAAAGGGGAAAATAGAATGCTGAGAATGTATGCAGAGATTGTGAGAGCATGGAACCCATCAAGGTCCCCACTGCAGGTGCTGGAGAAAGAGATGGATTGTTCCCATAACAAACGGTCATCTCATAATTGTTCAATCTGATCACCCAGGAGATGGAGAACTATTGTTTAACTACCGTGTTTCTCCGAAAAATGACTCACTTCAATAATAAACCCAATCCTAATTTTCAGGAGGTGGGCCTAATATTACACCTATCCCAAAAATAAGCCAAGAGGAATGGGTGTGGCCAGCATGAGTGGCAGTGCGTGGGGAGGGGCAACTGTCCAGCTGCAGATGCAGCCCATTGGCCCCTTGAGGAAGCTCAAATACTGGTTTTGCCCTTCTCTTTCTGGGCCCAGCACTTCTGCTTGTTGAGCTGTTTTCCCAAAGCCGGCAGCTCCCTAGCCAGCTGCTTTGATTTTTCCCTCTTTTTGGGAGGCTCAAGGAATGCTTTTTGGCTCACAGGAGGAAAATGTGGAGGGGGATTTTCCAGCCTATCATCCATTCCTCAAGTTCAGCACAGATGGCAGGCAGGAAAATCCCCCTCCCCATTTTCCTCCCATGAGCCAAAAAACCTCCATTACGAACGCTGAAGGTTCGGAATGGAGGCGACGGTGCATCCATGGCATATCCAGCTCACCAAGTCTGCTGCACCTCAAAAAAAGTAAGACCGCTTAGAAAATAAGCCCAAGTGCTTATTTTCAAGTCTAAAAGAAAATAAGACTCATGTTGTGGCCCCGTCCTCTGAGCCTATCCCATTGGAGGAAGGAAGCTCTGAGCAGGAGGAAGAGGAGCCAGCCAGATCTCCCAGCCCCCCCCCCTCTGGCACCGTCTCAGGTGCCAGCTGAAAGAGAGCCAAGTAGTGGGGAAACAGGTGTCTCAGATGAGAGTGAGGGAGAGATGTCATTCCTGGACACACGCCAAAGAAGGCGAGAGAAAAGAGTACTGCAGCTGCGGCGTATGAGGAAATAGTCCTGAGTCACTGATTGGAGTCACAGGATCAGTGAGTCACTGGACCACACCCAGAAGCCTATCTATATAAGACAGGCCAGTGGGTCAAGAAGTTTGTGACGAACAAAGCTAAACAAACATAGCAACCTCGTAGTCTTGGAAGCTAGATGAACGGCAAAGCTACGTAGGTGATTTTCTTGTTTGTGTAAACTAATAAAGTCCTTGGCAGACGGTGTGCATATCGCTGCCAAGGTTGAGATAAGAACTGTGGAGTGTGCCAAGTGATTCTTAACCCTCGGCTGGCTGTGTTTTTGTGGGTCTCTGAAGGGGGGGGGACAGATCATCTCAGTCTTATTTTCTGAGAAACACGGTAGGCAAGCAATTGCACAGGAAACCCAGAGCTGGTTTCATTTTTTCAGTACCAACATGGTGTATCCAATAAAGTTTTACTTTTTGGCATTAAAAGCTCCCAAGAGAGTTTCCTTGATTTGGGTTCACTAGTTGGACAGTTGACATCAGAAAATGGCCGTAAGTCATTTTTTTTCAGTGCTGTTTTAATTTGAACAGTCACAGATGAACGGTGGTGAGTTGCCGACTTCCTATGTTTGCTTCTCCATCAGCCCAAGGGCTAGGCCCCAAGGCAGAAAATTTGAAAAAAAAATCAGAGATACCTGTGAAAAAAAGAAAAATACTCAAGAGGATATTTCCGTTTGTGAAGTCCCCATTGAGTCTGCTTCAAGCGTATCATCACTGCTGTCATTTCAAAAGAGTAGTTCAAAGTTTCTTTTAAATCTAACAGTGAACATAGAATCATAGAGTTGGGAGTTATCTGAATTAGCCCAACTTCTTTATTCAACACATGACTCAGTGTTTCCCAAACATAGCGGTAGAATAACAGAATTGGAAGGGACCTTGGAGGTCTTCTAATCCAGCCTCCTGCTCAGGCAGGAGACTCTATCCAGGGGTGTCAAACTGGTGGCCCACGGGCCGGATGCATCATGCGCAGTCATGCCCATCCCGGCTCCACAAAGGCAAAAAACATCGCAATACATCAAGTGACATCATGTGACATGATCAAGTTTGACAACCATGCTCTATACCATTCCAGACAAGTCTCCAGAAGAAAAACCTCCAGGGATGGAACAGCCACAACTTCTGAAGGCAAGCCGTTCTATTGGTTAGTTGATCAAACTGTCAGGAAATTCCTCCTTAGTTCTAGATTGGTTCTCTCCTTGATCAGTTTCAATCCATTGTTTCTTGGCCTGCCCTCAGGTGCTTTGGAGAATAGCTTGACTCCCTCTATATAACATATAGAACAGTGAAGTTCCAATACAGTAACAGAATGTTGACAGAGTTCCTCTCTGCCTTGTCTCGTAAGAAACAGAATCAAGGTGGAGTTATTTTTATGGGGTTTTTTTTATGCTTTTCACTGAATGAGAAGGAACAGCTTCCTGGGGCAGTCTCTTCCACTGGCTGACAGTTTCTACAAAAATTGCAGGTAGTCCTCTACTTACAGCAGCTCATTTAGAGTGTTCAAAGTTATAATGACCCTGAAAGAAGTGACTTATAACTGTTTTTAACACTTATGACGATTGCACCACTCCTGCGGTCACGTGATCAGAATCCAGATGCTTGACATCTGGTATGTTCTTGTTATGATGGTTGTATGTTCCGGGATCACATGATCCTCTTTTGTGACCTTCTGATAAGCAAAACCAAAGAGGAAGCCAGATTTACTTAACAACCCTTTCTTTCTTTCTTTCTTTCTTTCTTTCTTTCTTTCTTTCTTTCTTTCTTTCTTTCTTTCTTTCTTTCTTTCTTTCTTTCTTTCTTTCCTTCCTTCCTTCCTTCCTTCCTTCCTTCCTTCCTTCCTTCTTTCTTTTCCTTTCTTTTCTTTTCTTTTCTTTTCTTTTCTTTTCTTTTCTTTTCTCTTTCTTTCTTTTATGTACACTGAGAGCATATGCACCAAGACACATTCCTTGTGTGTCCAATCTATTCTATTCTATTCTATTCTATTCTGTTCTGTTCTGTTCTGTTCTGTTCTGCTCTGCTCTGCTCTGCTCTGCTCTGCTCTGCTCTGCTCTGCTCTGCTCTGCTCTGCTCTGCTCTGCTCTGCTCTGCTCTGCTCTGCTCTATTCTACTCTACTCTACTCTACTCTACTGTACTCTACTCTGTTCTGTTCTGTTCTGTTCGGTTCTGTTCTGTTCTGTTCTGTTCTGTTCTGTTCTATTCTATTCTATTCTATTCTATTCTATTCTATTCTATTCTATTCTATTCTATTCTATTCTATTCTATTCTATTAACTTAACAACTGAAGTCAGTGATTCACTGAATAACTGTGGCAAGAAAGGTTGCAAAATGAGGCAAAACTTGCTTAACGTCTCACTTAGCAACAGAAATTTTGGGCTCAATGTTGGTCGTACGTCAAGGACTTACCTGTATGCAGTCCTTATGCTTCAGAACAGGGTTTGTCAACCTTGGCAACTGCAAGACTTGTGGACTTCAACTCCCACAATTCTCCCGCTGGCCATTAGTATTTTACAATTTACTTAGAGATAGACAGACAGGCAGACAGATAGATAGATAGTCCAGTTTACAGAAGATTTGCTTCAAATGAGCTCTCCAGTATATTTCATCCCCGGTCTTTATGGAAATCTCCGCTTACATTAATAGCACAGTTTCCAGGAGGTGGATGGATTTAATTGAAAGGGCTTTTGAAATACATTCATAGTTTTCTCTTCTGCCAAAGGCGCAAGAATAAAAAATGCACCACTGAATAATGCCAGGCAGTTGTAACCACCGTAATAACTCCATGGCATGTGAATTTGCATTTGTTTCACCTTAGAGTTGAGCTGGAGAAAAAGAAATAATTGGGACTTAAGAATTGATTGAAAATTGTGCTGATTCCAGGCAAATGAGAGAAAGAAAGGCAGAGAGGACGAATTTCCTATTCTAGCCACCGAAAAGTTGATACTGGACTTTTAAAGGAACAACATCATTCTCTGACATAATTCTCAAGTATATGTGCCCAACAATAGAATAGAACAATAAAATAGAATAATAGAATTGGAAGAGACCTTGGAGATCTTCTAGTCCAAACCCCTACTCAGTTCACCCCTGATATAGAGAAGCTGAGTTCTCCATATCAGGGGTGTCAAACTCAAGGCCTATGGCCCGCAGACTGCATCCGGCCTGTGATGTGGTCAGATCCAGCCCACGGAGCTGTCCTGGAAAATGTAAGGGACCGGCCCATTTTGCTTCAGCCTGGTCTACCCAATGCGGCTTCAGCCCAGGCTACCCAGCGTGAAGAGGAAACATGCCAGCAGTTTTGGGAGTGGTGTCAAGCTGGCCATGCCCATCCAGTCAGCCACACCCATCCAGTCGCCCACGTCCAGTGAGTGGCATCAAGCTGGCCACGCCCAACCAGTCAGCCACACCCACCCAGTCACCCACGTCCAGTGAGTGGCATCAAGCGGGCCACACCCATCCAGTCAGCCACACCCACCCAGTCACCCACATCCAATGAGTAGCATCAAGCTGGCCACGCCCAACCAGTCAGCCACACCCACCCAGTCACCCACATCCAGTGAGTGGCATCAAGTTGGCTACACCCATCCAGTCAGCCATACCCACCCAGTCACCCACGTCCAGTGAGTGGCATCAAGTTGGCCACGCCCATCCAGTCAGCCACACCCACCCAGTCACCCACATCCAATGAGTGGTATCAAGCTGGCCACGCCCATCCAGTCAGCCACACCCACCCAGTCACCCACGTCCAATGAGTAGCATCAAGCTGGCCACGCCCATCCAGTCAGCCACACCCACCCAGTCACCCACGTCCAGTGAGTGGCATCAAGTTGGCCACGCCCATCCAGTCAGCCATATCCACCCAGTCACCCACGACCAGTGAGTGGCATCAATAACGCCCATCCAGTCAGCCACACCCACCCAGTCACCCACATCCAATGAGTAGCATCAAGCTGGCCATTCCCAACCAGTCAGCCATACCCACCCAGTCACCCACGTCCAGTGAGTGGCATCAAGTTGGCCACGCCCATCCAGTCAGCCACACCCACCCAGTCACCCACGTCCAATGAGCAGCATCAAGCTGGCCACGCCCATCCAGTCAGCCACACCCACCCAGTCACCCACATCCAGTGAGTGGCACCAAGCTGGCCATGCCCAACCAGTCAGCCACACCCACTCGGTCAACCATGCCTGCCCGGCACCCCAAGGTCAACCACAGCCCTGATGCAGCCCTCAATGAGATTGAGTTTGAACCCCCTGGTCTATATTATCCCAGACAAATTACTGTTTTCTTGAAAACCTCCAATGTTGGAGCACCCACAACTTCTTGAGGCAAGCTATTCCACTGATTAAGTGTTCTCATTGTTAGGAAATTTCTCCTTAGTTCTAACTTGGATCCCTCTTTAATGATCTTCTACCCATTGTTTCTTATCCCACCCTCTGGTACTTCAGAGAATAGGTTGACCCCTTCTTCTCTGTGACAGCCCCTCAAGTACTGGAGGACACTTATCATGTTCCCCTCAATCCTCCTCTTCATTAGACCAGACATACCTGGTTCCCTCAACCGTTCATCAGCCAAGAATCAATAACTATTGAAATTTCCCATGGTGAAATCTTACCTTCTGTTTTAAAGAATTGGGATTCTTTCATGGTGGGCAATCGAGCCAAGACAGTAGCTATAAGAAGCAAAATAAAAGACGGTGCTGAAATCCAACTGCTCAATATGCAATCCAATCTGCAAATCAATACCATAACAGGAGGATGTTTTTCTCTTTTGTTATCTTTATATAATTTTGGGCAGGAAGACATCTAAATACATTTTGTAATCCAATCAGTGCTAGAAGGGAGTGGGGTTTGTGGAGTGGAGAAGAAAAGGAGGAGGAGGAGGAGGAGGAGGAGGGGAAGGAGGAAAAAGAGAAAGAAGAAAAAGAGGAAGAGGAAGAGGAGGAAGAGGAGAACTGTGGGGTCCTTGGTGTTCTCTGAGCTTGTTTTTTTTGCAGACATTTCATTCCCCAACTAGGTAACTTTATCAGTGTTAGAAGGGAGTGGTTTTGCATTGATGATGTTACCTAATTGGGGAATGAAATGTCTACAAAAAAACAATCAAGCTCAGAGAACACCAAGGACCCCACAGTTCAATCTTGAGCTGCCATAGCAGAGGTGGGTTTCAGCAGGTTCTGACCAGTTCTGGAGAACCGGTAGCGGAAGTAGTTGAGTAGTTCGGAGAACCGGTAGTAAAAATTCTGATTGGCCCTGCCCCCATCTATTCTCTGCCTCCCAAGTCCCAGCTGATCGGGAGGAAATGGGGATTTTGCAGTATCCTTCCCCTGGAGTGGGGAGGGAATGGAGATTTTACAGTATCCTTCCTCTGCCACGCCCACTAAGCCACGCCCACAGAACCGGTAGTAAAAAAATTTGAAACCCACCACTGTGCCATAGGTCCAGTGGTGGGATTCAGCCAGTTCGCACCACTTCGGGAGAACCGGTTGTTAGCTTTCTGAGCAGTTTGGCAAACTGGTTGTTGGAAGAAATCATTAGGGCAGAGAACCGGTTGTTAAATTACTTGAATCCCACCTCTGCATAGTTCCCATCGTCCACCAGCCAAAGGACCACTACTGAATTATAGCATGCTCTAGATCCGTGATGGCGAACCTATGGCACGTGTGCCAGAGGTGGCACACACAGCCCTGTCTGTGGGCACACGCACTGTCACCAGATGCTCTTCTGGTTTTTGGCACACACATGCATGTTGGCCAGCTGGTCTTCGTGGATGTTGGAGCATCGCAAAACAGCCCAAAAAGCGGACCAAAATGGCCAAAAACCAGGCTGCTTTCAGGCCATTTTCAGGCTGGTTTTCTGGCTATTTTCAGGCCGGTTTTGGGGCCATTTTTGGGTTTTGAGAGATTTTGGCCTCTCTCACCCACAGCAAGAAAATCTGTAGACTGCCAAAAGGCAAGTACTGAGAATGGCTGCCAACGATAAAACGGAGGATCGGCAGATAGCGCCTTGGAGCCCCAAGGCGCTAACTCACCGAAGGCAGCAAGCTGTCAATCCCACATCGCACAGTTCCCCTACAGTAACACTGAACCCCAAATACACAATAAAGTCCAAACAGATTCAAAAATTCGCAAAAAGTAGACAGAATAAAACAGCACGAAAGTACTCAGGTCTGATCTAAATGACTGAGTGAAAAAGACTGACAGGTCCAGGACAGAGTGGGTGTAGCCAGAGCTGCAGAGAAGAATTATTAGCACTCAGTCAAACCAATCAGACTAAAGGAACCCAAAACGGCCTAAAATGGCCTATAAAACAGACTGAAAATGGCCTAAAAAAACCAGCCAAAAAACAGGCATATACACACCAGACAGCTTGTCTTCCGGCTTCCGGTGCTTTGGCACGCACACATGCATGTGCATTCCGGTTTGGGGACTCAGTGCCAAAAAGGTTCACCATCACTGCTCTAGATCATCCAGATATTTTGTGCCAGAATAACAGCAATGAGGACATTCTTCAGATCACTTCAGTGATGGCTGGCTGGTGCTACAAAGATGCTTTAGGTGGCAGTTGTGCAAATGGCCGGAGCAATGTTGATGGTGCCATTTTGCAAAGGACTACATCAGTAGGTGTAGAAGGCTACATAGAAAACAATCATCTGATGTCTCTTTTAAGGGGAGAAGACCGGAAGATGAATTGCCCATCACACTGAGGGGCCTATTCACCTTGATAAATGCTTAACAACAGAAATGTTGCACTTAGCTATGGTCCTAAGTCAAGGACTACTAGTAATATGATTTAAGTTTAGAGAAAGAGTTTGAAATATACCTATATATCTCACCCAACAAAAATGATCTTTGTTGTTAGTTGCGAAGTCGTGTCCGACCCATCACAACCCCATGGACAACGTTCCTCCAGGCCTTCCTGTCCTCTACCATCCTCTGGAGTCCATTTAAGTTCATGCCTACAGCTTCAGTGACTCCATCCAGCCACCTCCTTCTCTGTCATCCCATTCTTCTTTTGCCCTCAGTCTTTCCCAGCATTAGGCTCTTCTCCAATGAGTTCTTCCTTCTCATTAGGTGGATGAAACTCAAAAGAATTTGAGTTTCATCTTCAGGATCTGGCCTTCTAAAGAGCAGTCACGGTTGATGATCTCTAGGACTGACCGGTTGGATCGCCTTGCAGTCCAAGGGATTCGCAGGAGTCTTCTCCAGCACCAGAGTTCAAAGGTCCCGATTCTTTGGTCCTCAGCCTTCCTTATGGTCCAACTTTCACAGCCAGATATTGCAACTGGGAAAACCATAGCCTTGACTATATGCACTTTTGTTGGCAGGGTGATGTCTCTGCTTTTTAGCAAGCTATCTAGATTTGCCATAGCTTTCCTCTCCAGGAGCAAGCGTCTTTTAATTTCTTGGCTACAATCCCCATCCCAGGAAAATAAAATCTATTTGCCAGGAATTGAAAGGGCCGGATGCCATGATCTTAGTTTTCTTAATGTTGAGTTTCAAGCCAACAAAAATGACCTTATTTCACTCTAATCCCCATCCTTTCTTGCCCCTCACAATTATTGGAGTATCTACAGCAAAGAGCATCTCCATAAAGCTTCAGGAGAAAACAAGAAATAAAAGAAGGTACAAAGGACAAGAACCCAAATGATGGATGGACTCACCTGTCCGGCCAATGACAGATACAGGGTCACTCTCTCCTGCAGCGTAGACTGCAATTACGGTTACTGTATAAACTCTAGCAGGTAGAAGAGAATGGAGAACAATGGACTGGATCCTGCCAGAGACTGTGATCTGTGGAAAGGAGAACATAACCCTTTTACAACCTAAGCAAGGCGATGTGATTTTAAGACTCAAGCAGGACAATTACTGCAACAACTGAATAATTGAAGGCAGGACAAGAAGCAACGGATGCAAAGCTTTCAAGGAAAGAAGCAATCTAGAACTAAGGAGAAATTTTCTGACAGTTTTTGTGTTGAATTTATATTTACCAACAAAGAAATAAAGGGAGACTAGTATAGATCTATTTCAAGCTATTTAGCTTTCATCAGCTAGCCATACCCTTCTGGGATTCGAACCTGGGCTCCTTACATATTAGGCAGGGGTGGGCTTTAAAAATTTTAGCAAGGGGTTCTTTGCCTGGTTGCTGGGTAGGCGTGGCCATGGTGAGGGTGGCCAAGTCGGCTCCTGCACCATGGCAGGGAGGCGTTTTTGCCCTCCCCAGGCTCTGGAGGCTTTCCTTGAGCCACCAGAAGGGTGACAATGGCCTCCCCAGGCTCCAGAGATCCTCTGGAGGCTGGAAACAGGCCCGTTTCCGGCCTTCCTGAACTTCCGGTAGGCCCGTTTTTTGCCCTCCATGAGCACCCTGCACTTACCTGCATCCAAAATGGGCCGCATGGGGACTCCTGGGAGGGGAGGGGCAGGATGAGCAGGGCCAGCCAGGAGTGGGATTAGGGGGTTCTCTGAACTGCACAGAATCTTAGCTAGAGGCTTTCCCAAACCCCTGTGAACCCCCAGCAGGCCACCCCTGGTATTGTTGTAGTTGTTAATTACGAAGTCGTGTCCGGCCCATCGTGACCCCATGGACAACGTTCCTCCAGGCCTTCCTGTCCTCTAACATCCTTGATATACCCCTGATATTAGGTAGATGTATTAAGCTCTAAGTCATGGGTTCTCCTCGCTTTGTCAGCTAGACCAGGGGACATATTAAGTGTTTTTTCCGGTGGGACTGGTCTATCTGGGCAACCTGGTCTACCCAAATATGGGACGGAGCATATTGGGGAGGCTCTTGGATTAGGTCTGAAAGGCAAAAGCGGAAACAGTATGCTGGGTCCCATATTTGGGTAGGCTAGGTTGCCCTGATAGACCAGTGTCACTGGAAAAAACACTTAAATTTCCTGACAGTTAGAACAATTAATGAGTGGAACAACTTGCCTCCAGAAGTTGTGGATGCTTCGTCACTGGAGGTTTTTAAGAAGAGATTGGGCAACCATTTGTTGAAATAGTTTAGGGTCTCCTGCTTTTTTTTTTTTTAATTTGATTTATATGCTGCCCTTCTCCGGAGACTCAGGGAGGCTTACAATGCATTAAGCAATAGCCTTCATACTTTTGTATATTTTATATAAAGTCAGCTTTGTTAGGATATAGTTTGAGCCTAACAGATTGTCCAGGCAATATATGCGTTCTGTGACTTTAAGTTTTAATGCTGCATCATTGTAATGCTGAGTCATGCTGTAATTAGTTGTAAACGTATTTAAGAAAGGTACTGTAATGTATTCAGTTGATGATAAGCTACCATTGTGCTATCATTTTGTGTGTGGGTGGATCTGCTACCATTGTGGTTTGTGAACCAGAGTGGGCTTGTTATTCTAACCAACTACTGTTTGTGTGGTAAGAAGCTTTTTGTGATTTAACTTGGACTGTTTAAAAGACTACGAGATTGTTTATTTTCCACTATAAAGAAAACTTTTGATAAACCAGTTTGCACCTATCTCTTATTTCATTGCTCTCAGCAACGTTTCTCTGTGCACTATACTCTGCTGGTTGCTAACACAACCACAATATCCTTAACAAGCTTACTGCCCCCACAAACTGGGTCCTCAATTTACCTACCTTAGAAAGGATGGAAGGCTGAGTCAACCTTGAGCCTGGGGTGATTCGAATTTACAGTAATTGCAGACAGCTGGAGTCAATCACAATGCACAATGCATTAGTCTGCTGAGCTATCCAGGCCCCCCTGCTTGAGCAGGGGGTTGGACTAGAAGACCTCCAAGGTCCCTTCCAACTCTATTATACTGTTAACTGCTGATATCGATAGAAGAGATATTTGTAGCTCAGGATTGAACTGTGGAGCTCTTGGTGCTCTCTGAGCTTGGTACAGATAATCCTCCAGTTACGAACAGTTCATTTAGTGACCATTTGCAGTTACGGCACTGAAAAAAGTGACTTTTTTCCCACTTATGACCATTGCAGCAACCTCATAACCACATGATTTACTTTCAGATGCTTAACAATCGGTTCATATTTATGACGGTTGCAATGTCCCGGGGTCATGTGATCAATTTTTGCAGCTTTCTGACAGGTAAAGTCAATGAGGAAACCAGATTCACTTAACAGCCATGTTGCTAATTTGACAATGGTGATCCACTTAACGACTGTGGCGAGAAGAGTTCCTAAAATGGGGCAAAGCTCAGTTAACAAATTTCTCACTTAGCAATGTAAATTCTGGCCTCGCTTCAGTGGCGAGTTGTCCCCGGTTCGGACCGGTTTGCAAGAACCGATAGTAAAACCGACAGGAGTCCCCGCCTTCCGCCCCAGATGTCGTCATCGATGATCTGTGCATGTGCAGAAACGTTCCCATTGCAAACTGGTAGTAAAGGTAAGTAGAACCCACCCCTGGCTCACTATTCGTCGTAAGTCAAGCACTGCCTGTAATTAGCATTGATGCTGTTCCCTAGTGTGGTAATGAAACATCTTCAAAAAAGAACCAAGCTCAGAGAGTACCAAGGATCCCACAGTCCTCCTCCTCTTCCTCCCTCCTTCTAGCACTGATGATATTACCTAAATGGGTAATGAAATGTCTGTAAGCAAACCACCAAGCTCAGAGACCACCAAGGACCCCACAGAACTGGTGACGCTTGGAAATGTCACTATTTTCCTTAAGCATGTATTAATACTCCAATTATAATGATTGTAAATAACAGGTGCTAAGTTCCAGCAGACCTTGGATTCCTCTGTACAGCTCAACATCCGGCAGCAATTGGGATGAGAATTTCTGTTCCTAAGCAAGGCGCTTATTAAGTGCCAATTTTAGCATCTTTACTGCCATGGTTGTTAAGTGAATCATCTGATTGTTATTGGCTTGGCTTGTTGGAAGCCGGCTGGGAAAGTCACAAAGACTGCATCACCCCGGGACACTGCAGCCATTGTAAATACATGCTAAAAACGCCCAAATTTGGATCACATGACCATGGGGTCATAAGAAGGAGGACCGTTGGAAGTCACTCTTTTCAGTGTCGCTGTAACTTCAAATGGTCACTAAATGAAATGGTTGCAAGTCGAAGACTTCTTATATCCAATTTTATCAGGGACCTATTCGTGCTCCTGTTTCTGGCACAAGACAATTTGTGAAGTAGTTTAGTTGAGACACTGTGTCTGATCCATAATCCTCCAGCAAAGGGTAACGCTTATCCAGAAATTGGAATCCAATTCTCCTTGATTGAAATTTATTATGCTATCAAGTCAGCGCAGTAAGAGGTGAGACTGGGAGAACTATTTTTAAAAAAATTCTTCAGTTATAAAATCTAGGGTTTGACCTTGAATCGGTATCTCTCTGTTTATTTCTTCTTATACATGGTGGCAGTCCCTCGGAAAAGACACTTTAAAAATAATAATAGAATAACAGAATAACAGAGTTGGAAGGGACCTTGGAGGTCTTCTAGTCCAACCCCCTGCTTAGGCAGGAAACCCTACACCACTTCAGACAAAAGGTTATCCAATCTCTTCTTAAAAACTTCCAGTGTTGGAGTATTTGCAACTTCTGGAGGCAAGTTGTTCCACTGGTTAATTGTTCTCACGGTCAGGAAGTTTCTCCTTAGTTCTAAGTTGCTTTTCTCCTTGATTAGTTTCCACCCATTGCTTCTTGTCCTGCCCTCAGGTGCTTTGGAGAATAGCTTGACTCCCTCTTCTTTGTGGCAGCCCCTGAGATATTGGAAGACTGCTATCATGTCTCCCCTAGTCCTTCTTTTTTATTAAACTAGACATACCCGGTTCCTTCAACCATTCTACATATGTTTTAGTCTTCAGTCCCCTAATCATCTTTGTTGCTCTCCTCTGCACTCTTTCTATAACGTGGAGGCTTTCTAGAGCCTCCACGTTATAATAATAATAATGTTTCTTAAAAATGTAAAAAGGGGGCTATATTTCTATTTTAACAGCTCACGTGCATTAATACACGTAGCCTCAGACTTAACTATTACTTTAGTGATTGTTCAACGTTACAATGGCACTGAAAATAGCACTGATTTTACATTGATTTTAAAGTTTGATACTGATTTTAATTGAAATGTTTTAAATTATGGGCCAAATTTATTTAATTTAATGGGCCAAATTTCTTTAATTACTTTTAAAATTATTTTAACTTTTGTGTACAAATGTTTTTACTCTGGCTGTTCACCGCCCTGAGTCCGAAAGGAGAAGGGTGGTATATAAATCTAATAAAAGATAAAGATAAAAAAGTGACACATGACCGTTGTTTTGGAGAAATAGGTTGAACCTGGATGAAGTTCAGGCATTATCGAGTGATATTAACACTTCACATGATCCTGATTCTATCCTTCTGCTAACCAGAAATTCAAACAGAGGTTAGATTGGTTCTGACCTCTTTGAAGACAGGGTTTTGCCATCTGGGCTGACCATCCAGTTGTGGTGCAGAGCTCATTGAACGGTTATGGTGAATGCTGTGGATGTTTCTGGTAACTCAGCTAATGTGTTATGGTTTTAATATGGTTTCGACATGCTTTTGTGTATTTTGGCTTCTTGTACTTGTGTTTTGTTGCTTTTATTGATGTGTTATTTATTAGAAACTGCCCAGAGTCACACATATGCGACGGGGAGCTATAGAAATGGAAGGAAGGGAGGGAGAGATGGGAAGGAAGGAAAAAGAGATGGGAAGAAGGGAGGGAGGGAGGGAGAGAGGGAGGGAGGGAGGGAGGGAGGGAGGGAGGGAGGAAGGAAGGAGTGATGGGAAGAAGGGAGGGGGTAGGGAGGAAGGTTTTTAGGAGGGAGGGAGCGAGGAAGAAAAGAAAGGAAGAAAAGAAGCAAGGAAGGAGGGAGGGAGGGTGGGCAAGATGGGAAGGAAAGAAAAAGAGATGGGAAGAAGGGAGGGAGAGAGAAGGGGGGAAGGAGGGAGGGAAGGAGGGAGGAAGGAAGGAAGATTTTTAGGAGGGAGAGAGAGAGAGAGGATGGAAGGGTAAAAATGGGGAAAGAAGGAAGGAAGGAAGGAAGGAAGGAAGGAAGGAAGGAAGGAAGGAAGGAAGGAAGGAAGGAAGGAAGGAAGGAAGGAGTGATGGGAAGAAGGGAGGGGGTAGGGAAGAAGATTTTTAGGAGGGAGGGAGCGAGGAAGAAAAGAAAGGAAGAAAAGAAGCAAGGAAGGAGGGAGGGAGGGCAAGATGGAAAGGAAAGAAAAAGGGATGGGAAGAAGGAAGGGAGAGAGAAGGAGGGAAGGAGGGAGGAAGGAAGGAAGGAAGATTTTTAGGAGGGAGAGAGAGAGAGAGGATGGAAGGGTAAAAATGGAGAAAGAAGGAAGGAAGGAAGGAAGGAAGGAAGGAAGGAAGGAAGGAAGGAAGGAAGGAATCAGGCAAGCAGGCAAGCAAGCAAACCAGGAAGTCACCACACATAGCTCTCATTACTAGATTTCTCCATGATTTTGCCCGAGGATATTTTCCATCTAAATCTAGACTTCCGTTAAATACCAAATGTTGAACCCATGTGATGGGAATTGGGTCTTGCCTGTCCATTC
The DNA here is from genome assembly GCA_038048745.1 of Coluber constrictor foxii. NCBI lineage: Eukaryota > Metazoa > Chordata > Lepidosauria > Squamata > Colubridae > Coluber > Coluber constrictor. Next base: position 9,878,910 of record CM075960.1, read on the forward strand.
TGCATACCGTTTCCTGCTGCTTGCTGTGACTCCGTTCTGGACTGTAGCTGATTCTATAGTGCTGAACTGCCGCATCAGGAGGAGTCCAGTGAACCCGAAGGCTGCTGGGAGTCTCCGAATCCACATAGAGATTTGTGGGTGGGTTCTTGGCAGCTGAAAAGGAAGAAAATCCAGGAGAGCAACCTTATGGATGGGAGAACCGAGTTCTATGAAAAGGATGGGCAAAGCTTGGGGAAAGAGTCAAGAGAGATATTAGTCTGGAGTCATTATGTTCCCACAAACAGCCTAACGCCAACCCCTCTTGAATTGTATTAAATCTTAAATACAGACAGTCCTCAACTTACAACCACAATTGAGCCCAAACTTTCTGTTCCTAAATGAGACATTTCTTAAGTGAGTTTTCTCCATTTTACGACTTCTCTTGCCACAGCTATTAAGTGAATCATTGCTGTTAAATTAGTAACACGCTTGTTAAGTCAATCTATCTTCCACATTGATTTTGCTTGTCAGAAGGTCGCAAAAGGGGATTACATGACTAAGGATACTGCGACCGTCGTAAATTTGAGTCAGTTGCCAAGTGTCTGAATTCCGATCGCCTGACCATGGGGATGCTGAAACGGTCGTAAGTGTGAAAAATGATTATAAGTCACTGTTTGTAACTTTGAACGATCATTATAGGAGCCTGTGTAGCGTAGAGGGCTAATGCCTCCTACTAAAGGCAGCAATTAACACCAGCTGCCTGTAATTTCTCTGAGTTCAATCCCAGGCAGGCTCAAGGTCGACTCAGCCTTCCATCCTTTCTAAGGTGGGTAAATTGAGGACCCAGTTTGTGGGGGCAATAAGCTGACTTTGTATAAATATACAAAAGTATGAAGGCTATTGCTTAACGCATTGTAAGCCGCCCCGAGGTTTCTGGAGAAGGGCGGCATATAAATCAAATTAAAATAAAAAAAATAAAAAAATAAAATTAAATGAACTGTTGTAAATTGAGGACTATCCACAGTGCCAATTTTAGTGCTAACTGGATTCTTGAGTATAGGCATGAGTAATAAATCAGCTTTTTTAGAACTTAATGTACGGTAGTGGCCAAAATTGTGGAAACCTTTTGGGAAAAGTGTATTTTCTAAAACTAGTTAATAACACCACTTTTTGGGGGAGTAGTACCATAAAATTATATATCAATGGAAAGATAATTTAATCAAGAATGTAATGCAATAACTTTTATGAAGGATTTGCTTTTAGAATAGCAGTTACAGTATAAAGAAAGAAAGTGAAACATGTAGAAAACATGAGATATACAAAAATGATCACCATGTCAGTTAATACTTAGTTGGGTAATCTTTAGCATGAATTACGGCAGAGGTGGGTTTCAGCAGGTTCTGACCACTTCTGGAGAACTGGTAGCGGAAATTTTGAGTAGTTCAGAGAACCGGTAGTAAAAATTCTGACTGGCCCCACCCCCGTCTATTCTCTGCCTCCCAAGTCCCCAAGAAATGGGGATTTTGCAGTAACCTTCCCCTGGAATGGGGAGGGAATGGAGTAAAGTCAGCGTTGGGCGTTTCCCCCCATCCACCCCCTTAAATAGCCACACTAAACACCCCTCCAATCAGCTGCGCTGACAGGCCAAGTAACCCTGATTACTTCGGTTGCGTATTCAATCGGGGGAAAGTATCACTCCCTAATGCGTCCGCCTGCAACATGTCTGCCCGCCTAAACGTTACACACACCCGCCACCATTAGTGAATTCCTTCCTCCCAGATCAGTAGTTCTTCCTCCGTTCACTTCGTCCTCCCAGATTGGATTTCTTTACTGCTCTGGGTTTTTTCATCGCCCTGGAATGTCGAGCAGAGGTGCTCTCGACATGGAGATTTTATAGTATCTTTCCCCTGCCACACCCACCAAGCCACACCCACAGAACCGGTAGTAAAAAAATTTGAAACCCACCATTGAATTATGGCCTTACAACGTCTTCCCATGGAGTAAACCAAGTCTTTGAGTTCTGCATCTGTTATAATCTGAAACCAAGATTGCTTCTATTAACTGGGTTTTATTGCTGGGTCACTTTTGACTAACAAGTTTGTTTAATCGGCTCCATAGATTTTCAATTGGATTCAGGTCTGGGCTATTCCCAGGCCATTCCAGCAGTGGAATAGGATTATCTTGAAACTCCCAAAAAAAAGTGGTGTTATTAGTCATCAAACCTCAAAAATACACTTTCTCCAAAAGATTTCCACAATTTTGGCCACTACTCTATGGTTTGAATTCTTCAAACCTAACACAAGTCCTTCATTTATCCTAAGCCTTCTGTAATTCCCCTTTTACCCTTCCCACTGTCCCTCTATGGTTGAAATTGCTACATTTTCCAGTTGTAGGAAATTAATTCAAGAGTATTTCCTACTAATCTCCATCAGTAGAGATCTTTGGCCAAAGACCCAATTCCATTATCTGTTCGGAGACAATATACATTTGCTGATTAACCGTGCAGCCAATAAGACATTTTAGACCCAGATAAATAATACAAATCATTTTTATTGGTGCGATACTGATTAAAAATAACCCCACGGAAAATGTGAAACAGAATTTATACTCTCTTGGATAATGTTACGAGCTCCCTCCAGAACCTTGGAAAATAAAAAATGATTTTGCAAGGGCCTCAGAATGTCAAATGAGAAAGTGATAAAACCCCCAAAAAATATTCAAAGAAGGAACACTGGGGGATTTTGCACAGTCAGAAACTCAGCTTTCTTGCATTCCGGAGAGGGACTTCTGTTCCTGTAGCTCTTCTGATTCTGATTATACTGTTATTAATTTTTATGGTAATTGCATGAATTTTTATGCTCATGCTTTATGTTTGCATTTTGTCTTGAGGTTGGAAGTCATCCTGCCCCCCCCCCCCCAAAAAAGCAGAAATATGGGACATAAATGCCATTTATGGTGCCATTAACACCAACTGCCTGTAATTTCTCTGAGTTCAATCCTAGCCAGGCTCAAGGTCGACTCAGCCTTCCATCCTTTCTAAGGTGGGTAAATTGAGGACCCAGTTTGTGGGGGCAATAAGCTGACTTTGTATAAATATACAAAAGTATGAAGGCTATTGCTTCACGCATTGTAAGCCACCCTGAGTCTCCGGAGAAGGGCGGCATATAAATCAAATTAAAAAAAATAAATAAATAAAATAAATAAATGCAATCATCACCACCATTCTGAAGTGGCAGCAGGAATAAATTCCAAATAAATTCAGGAAAAGAGTCATAAACTGATATCGGCTATCAAATGTGGGACAAAAATATGAGGGTTGTGTTTGAAATAGGACAGGGGAAATACTGAGGCACACAGATGGGGAGAAGTGAAAATGCCTTGGCACATAAAAAAAGGAATTCCTTTTTGTATATATTTTATTTTATTTTACCCAGATTATCATGGAGAAATAGTAATAAGGCACAGTCCAATAAACAGTCCAGGTCATACACAGATAAAGCAGTAGATAGTAAAACAATAGTCCAGGGGTATTCCAATAACAAAGTCTTCTTACCAGTTGTCATAGTCATACACAATAAACAGTTGCAAACAGTAGCAAACACAGTGCAGAGCTGTAAAGAGCGGTAACAATCAGCAAGGATTATCAAAGAGAAACAAACCCTGTTTCAATCTCCTTCTTAAGGACATTGGCTACAGAGCAAGCCAATCAGGACACAGTATGATGCAATACAGCAATACAGTCTTAAAGCTATAATGCTGGTTTATATATTGCCAACCCAACAAGTTAGGTAATTATCATTACCATTACCATTATCATGGTTGTAAACATGAAAAACGGTCATAAGTCACTTTTTTCAGTGCCATTATAACTTCAAATGTTTACTAAATGAATGGTTGTACGTTGAGGAATACTTGCATTGAAAGCAGGAGAAACAGAGATATGGGCATATCCAGAATGACAGCAAAAAGGATCCTGAATTTGCCACGAACTCTCATTCACAAGTTTTTTCAAACAATCGTTAGTTCAGCTCTATCTGTCCCATGGAGACGATTTTCTAAGTCAGCTATAGTAGCTTGAATTACCAGTTCAGTTTTTAAGGTGAAAACAGGGAATTTGCTCTGCTTGTTTGTTTGATTTATATATCCGCCCAATTTCGCATAAGTGATTCTGGGCAGCTTACAATCAAATAGATCAAAACAATAAAAAAGAAAAACTAATAGAAAATAAAAATAAACAGAGCAGCTGAAGTGTCATTAAAAAAAAATCAACAAAATGGTTGGCTGAATCACATAAACAGGGAAAGCGTCCAGGAATGACTTGGAGGTAAATATTTAAGACTGCCCTCCAAAAAATGGAAGACTTTCTGCTCCATCAATTAAATCTGCATTTGGAAGTGAGCTAAAAAAAATGAACGTGACTCCTGCCACAGAAGACCATTAAACCAGGGGTCACCTCATGGACCACTAATATGATCCGCCTAATGACCGGCTGGGTGGGCGTGGCTAGGTAGTCATGTGACTGGGTGGACGTGGCCAACTCGATGTCTCTCACATCGAGGGGCACCTCGACGGCCTCTACTCACCCCTCCCCTGCCCGCCCGGGGTCCTTAGGGCCCCAACAGGAAGCAGATTTTGGAGCTTAAGCAGCCACCATCAGAAAGAGTTGTGAAAACAGCTGGCTCAGTTTAAATTGGATCTCACTGAGAAGGAGACTCAGCAGAAGTACCTCACTGAGGACTACGAGCATAGGCTTTCCAAGCAGAGGGAAGACCTGCGGGAGTGCAAGGCCAGGTATAGGCACCTGGAAGCTCAACGGGCTGAGATGGTCAGCCAGTTCCAGGCCATGATGCAGTCCAGTCGTGGGTTCCTCCCGGTTCAGCCCGATTCGGCCGAGCCAGTAGCGGTGACGATGTGACGTCACCGAACCGGTTCTCTTTGTCTCTGAGCTGGGCCCTCCTGCCTGCCCCCACGTTATTCCTACCTTTATTTCTTCTTTTTTTAGCCCAGCTGATAGATGCACCTCAGCTGGGCAGATACCTAATGTGCTTGCGCGGAGCGCAAGTTCGGCACGCGGGCAAGCGAAGCGAGCAAGCGTGCGGTGATCATGGGCAAAGCATGAAGAGAACCGGCAGTAATGTGGGTTGGAACCCACCACTGATGGAATCCCAAAACATTAAACTACATTGCAATTGTCTATTTTAACAATTCTATACTCGGGTGTAGAATTCGAATAGTGGTGCTGCAGAAGATTCCTTGAACTGCCCAAGGAGATCCAATTGGGCGATCCTAAAGGAACTCAACCCTAGCTGTCCTTTGGAAGGACAGATCCTGAAGCTGAAGCGCAAATATTTTGGCCACCAAGTGAGAAGAGAGGACTCGTTGGAAAAGACCCCAATGTTGGGGAAGATGAAAGGCTAAAAGGAGAAGAGGATGGCAGTGGATGAGATGGTTAGATGGTGTCATTGGTACATTGAACATGATTTTGGGCAAATTCTGCGAGACAGTGGAGGACAGGGGGCCTGGCATCATGTGGTCCATGGGATCGCAAAGAGTCAGGCATCACATAGCAACTGAACAACAACAATTACTTGAGTGGCAAATTACATCCAGTTGGACAATGAATCAAAAAAAATTTAGGTATAATTTGGGGAAAGCTGGATATTGCATTGAAGAAAATTAGCACCCACTCCTCTCCTAGAAGAATGAAATATTTTAGGAAACATTAAAAAGGCAGAATATTATATTTCCCTGGATGAGAAAAAGAGAACATGCTCTTGGAAAGCCACCCCCACCTTTGTTAATAGCCCCAGAAAGACTGGGCCATCTTATCTACAAGACAATAGCCTTCAGCTCCAGGGTGATAGGATTAGCCCTCACTCAAGATCCAAACCAGGACAAAGTCATTAAGCCATAATAGGAATTGCCGAACACCCTTTCAGAACACAAGCCTCTTCATTACATCATCACAAGTGGTGGGTTGCCCCTGGTTCACACCGGTTCTACAGAACTGGTACTAAAACTGGTGGGAGGCTCTACCCACCGAGCCCGTTCTGCATGCACAGAAGAGCGTGTGCGTGGCGCCATTGCACACCGGTAGTAAAGGTAAGTAGAACCCACCCCTGATCATCATCCAGTAAGATTCAACCAAGCCTGGGACACAGACATCTTACAAGATTAGCTGAACCCCATATAGCCCCCTGAGAATCTGACAACCAATAAGATACATTTCTTGCACAGGAACAGGAAGCTCTAGGGCAAGACCCAAGAGAGGGTATAAATATATATCTCTCACCACTTCATGTGTTCAGCTACCCAGAATCACATGTGCTCGGTGGTTCTGCTTCACCATTAAAACCAACCTCCCAAGCAGCCTCCATGTTTCCAGTGTCTTTCTCTCCACTTGGAGCTGAACCCAGATGGACATTTCTTTCTACAACATTTTGAGTTCAGACAAGGCCATCATTCTTCCCAAGGGGAGATACTTCACTCAGATAACATTTACTGTATTTTTTGAAGTATAAGACGCTCTGGACTATAAGAGGCACCTACCTTTTTGGGCGAGGAAAACAAGAAAAAAAAAACCTGCCTCTTCCACCAGCAATTTGCCTTGCAGCAAACAGACCATTTAGCTTCAGCTTCAGCTTCAGCACAGCCTGATTAGCACAAGAAAAATAAAAAATGCCTCTTCCTCCCAGAAGTTTGCCTCCTTGCAGCAAACAGACTGTTCAGCTTCAGCTTCAGCTTCAGCACAGCTTGATTAGCACAAGCTAATCAGGCTGTGTGTTGGATCGGGCTCCCGAAAATCAGCTTAGATCGGGCTCCTGAAAATCAGCTGTTTGAGGCTGCAGAGATTGCCATAGCCTATTGCCGCCTCTGCGTGCCCCATTTTCCAGGGGCGGGGCAGCGGTGAGGGAGGTCTATATTCGATGTATAAGACGCATCCAAATTTTCACCCTCTTTTAGGGCAGGAAAAGTTTGTCTTATACTCTGAAAAATACGGTACCCACAATAAAAACATCGGGTGTTTCCTCTGTATATTTTTTTGGGTTTTCAGCAGAGCCAAGAGAAATCTCATATTGTTGTGTTGAACCTGAATGGTCCCTCTCCTTTTGATTGCGAAGTTTCTGTCTCACTGGAGCCAAACCAAACGTTTGTTGAGCATATTTTCCTCCAGGCCGTGGATACTTTCCAAGACACCATGGAGAAGTAAAGGATTGCAACTGATCTACTCATTCTACTACCACATAGGAGGCCCACAAGTTATGTCAGCTGCAGAATTTGACTCAAACGCCTGTGTTCCTAACATTTTGAATGTGGTTTGTGTTTTTTTTTTATAGATGCTCCTGGTAGATTTTTTTTTTCTTTACAAGAATTTGTTTCCTCTCTAAAGTATGAATACAGATTAACTGCCCTGTTCAAGCAGAAGACCCTATGCCAGTGATGGTGAACCTTTGAGACACCGAGTGCCCAAACTGCACACACGCACTTTGCTTAGCTCCAGCAGCTGCTTCCTGTTGGGATCTTAAGGAGCCCGGGCGGGCAGGCAAGGAATGGCTGGGAGGGGAGGGCTAGTAGAGGCTGGCGAGGTGCCCCTCAACGTGAGTGACATTGAATTGGCCACGCCCACCCAGTCACATAATCACCTAGCCACGCCCACCCAGCCTGTCATTAGGCAGATCATATTAGTGGTCCGCGGGACTTAAAATTATGAATTTAGTGGTCCCTGAAGTCCGAAAGGTTGAGGATCCCTACTATAGAGCGCTGCACACCAGAACAACTAGACACAAGAACAGTTTTTTCCTGAACGCCATCACTCTGCTAAACAAATAATTCCCTCAACACTGTCAAAATATTCACTAAGCCTGCATTACTATTACTATTAGTCTTCTTATCATTCCTATAACCCATCTCCTCCCACTTATGACTGTATGACTGTAACTTTGTTGCTTGTATCCTTACGATTATATTGATATTGATGTGGCCGGCATGACTCAACGCCCAAGGCACACGGAACGCTGCTACCTTCCCACCAAAAGTGGTCCCTATTTTTCTACTTGCATTTTTTTAACGTGCTTTCGAACTGTTAGGTTGGCAGAAGCTTGGACAAGTAACGGGAGCTCACCCCGTTACGCGGCACTAGGGAGTCAAACCGATTAACTGCCGACCTTTCGATCGACGAGCTCAGCATCTTCGCCACTGAGCCACCACGCCCCTTCTATTGGTAATATATTTAAGACGCCGTGCAGGCTAATAAATAAACAGCGTTTTTCACCTCTTCTTTTTCAATTCAGGAAGATAAATAAAAAGTGGATACATTTCCCTCCCCTTCTCCCCCCCAGATGGGAAATGTGGAGGTGGAGACAGTGACTCAGATCCTTCTACATCTTGGACGTCTTCTGTAGGAGGAGAGGATGTAACAGTGGGGGCTCTTTAGCTGAGAGAAAACTTGCTTAGATGAGATATGATTGATGTTTAAGAGTGAAAATACTGGCAATACCTGGCAACGAGATTGTGAACAGGAAGCAATCTTCCTCATTTCCCACAATAGCAAAACCAGAGGCCAACAAATTTAGCTGTCTAGAAAAAAAGTTTTTAAGTGCCACAGAAGGAAAAAAAATTTTTTTTATCATGTGACATGTTAGCAACTGTGGGTCCTCGGTGCTGTCTGAGCTTGGAGATCATCAGTGCCCCAGTTTGTGGAATACGCTGTGCCAAGACGTGGTGCTGGCTTCTGGTGTAAGTGGCTTTGAAAGGAGACCAGATCAATTCCTGCAGAATATGTCTCTAAAGGCCGCTAGCCTTCAGGCAGATGGCAGTGTAATTCTATGCACTAGAATACAGAATAACAGAGTTGGAAGAGATTTCTAGTCCAGCCCCCCATTTTCAAATAGAAGACCCTATATCAGTGGTGAAATGCAAAATTTTTCCCTACCGGTTCTGTGGGTGTGGCTTGGTGAGCGTGGCTTGGTGCAGGTCATGTGACTGGGTGGGCGTGGCCAACTTTTTTTTTTTAACTTTTTAAAGCATTTTTTACTGCCTATTCACCTGAACCGGTAGTAAAAAAAATACTTTACAAAAGTAAAAAAAAAAAAAAAAAAGGTTCCCACGATCGCACAGCTGATTGTCACACCTGATCGCCAGAACCTTTTTTAAAGCATTTTTAAAGCATTTTTTTACTAGCTATTGCCCGAACCGGTAGTAAAAAAATGTTTTTAAAAAGTAAAAAAAAAGTTGAACTCTTTTTTTACTTTTTTAAGCATTGTTTTACTAGCTATTGCCCAAACTGATAGTAAAAAAAATGCTTTAAAAAGGTTTTTTAAAAGTTCAGATGATCAGCTGTGCTGCGCGATCATCGGAACTTTTTTTTAACTTTTTAAAGCATTTTTTTCACTACCGGTTCGGGAGAACCACCCTGAACCAGTAAAATTTCACCCCTACTCTATACCATTCTGGACAAATGGCTCTCCAGTCTCTGCTTGAAAGCTTCCAGTGCTGGAGCACCCAAACTTCTGAAGGCAAGCCATTCCACTGATTAATTGTTTTCACTGTCAAGAAATTTCTCCTTGGTTCTAGTTAGATCTAACTGGATCTAGGTTGAATGTTAGTGACAAAGGTGACAACCAGCACCTTGAATTGCACCCGGAAGCAAATCGGCAACCAATGCAGTTCCCGCAGGGGAGGTGATACATGTGCACACTGTGGTCCGCACAAAACCAAGTGGGCCACTGCATTTTGCACCAACTGGAGCTTCTGGATGCTTTTCAGGAACAGCCTTCCATCTTTCCCAACATGGGAAAGCCTGGGGAGGAACAGGCTTCGTCTCAACCCTTCCAAGACCGAGTGGCTGTGGATGCCGGCGTCCCGGTATAGCTAGCTAGTGCCATCGCTGGCTATTGGGGGTGAGTCATTGGCCCCCACAGAGGGGGCGCGCAACTTGGGTGTCCTCCTGGACTCACGGCTGTCCTTGGAAGGGCATGTGGCGGCCATGGCCAGGGGGGCCTTTTATCAGGTTCGCCTGATGCGCCAGTTGCGCCCCTTTCTGGATCGGGACTCCATGTGCACAGTCACTCATGCACTCGTCACGTCTCGCCTGGACTACTGTAACGCTCTCTACATGGGGCTCCCCTTGGGGTGCACCCGGAGGCTCCAACTGGTCCAGAATGCGGCCGCGCGGTGATTATGGGAGCGACAGGGCGCTCCCATGTGACACCTCTCCTGCGCGAGCTGCACTGGCTTCCGGTGGTCTTTCGGGTGCGCTTCAAGGTGTTAGTTTTGACCTTTAAAGCGCTCCATGGCATGGGACCGGGGTACCTGCGGGACCGCCTGCTGCTACCGATAACCTCCCACCGGCCAGTACGCTCACACAGAGAGGGCCTTCTCAGGGTGCCATCAGCCAAGCAATGTCGGCTGGTGGCCCCCAGGGGGAGAGCCTTCTCTGTGGGGGCACCCACCCTATGGAACGAGCTGCCTCCAGAAGTTCGTTTGATCCCGGACCTCCGCACTTTCCGAAAGGCCCTTAAGACCTATTTATTTCAACAAGCCGGCCTTGCTTGATTGTTTTTAATGGGGTCTTAACAAAATTTTCTTAATTGATTTCTGGGGTTTTAAATTGGGTATTTTAATGGGGTTAGAATTTTATTTGGAACGCCAATGAATTTAATTTTATTTTATTACTCTTTTAATGCTTGTATTATATGTTTTTTAAATTTGGCTGTTCACCGCCCTGAGTCCCCCTCCCGGGGAGAAGGGCGGTATAGAAATTGAAACAAACAAATAAATAAATAAATAAATAAATCAGGGTCAGAGGTGGTTTTCAGCCAGTTCGGACAAATTGATAACGGAAACCGCGGATGGGCCCACCACCCACCTGTCCACCCGTCCATCCTTCCCAGCTCGATGCCGTCCTATTTAGCCATGTTTTTGAGACCGGACGCATGTCCGGAAGGCAGGGGTCCACGCGAAGTGAGCACGCATGGGGCGAAACGGTAGTAACAAAATGTGGAACCCACCACTGATCAGGATCTTCTCCAATAATTCTTCTTTTTACATTTGGTGGCCAATGTATTTGAGCTTCAGTTTCAAGATCTGTCCTTCCAAAAGACAATCAGGGTTGATTTCCTTTAGGATTGATTGATTGGCTCTCCTTGCAGTCCAAATTCATTCTTTACCCCAAGCTTTGAAAATCCCATTATATACAGTAGGTACGTGCTGGTCACCTCCAAGTAGCTGAAACTTTTGTGCAATTTTTTTTTTCAGATGAATGCCTCTGAAGCTAGCATCATTTATTTTTAAATGTCAATACTTCTGTTTTGTAACCACTGTAATAAACACTCAAAACACACATGCAGAGTCCTTTCACGAGTGCGTCTGTTTTGCTTGCTAGTTCAATAAATCCAAAACATCTCCCTCCCTCCTTTTCCCACCACAGGGAGTTTTCCAGTTGGTTTAATTTATTTATACCACATATATTTCCAGCCAGGTGGTGGAAATGTTTGTTAGTGATCATAACGGTTTTCAAAGCAATATGTCCCAAACTACTAACGAGAATTGGTTGCAAAGCATGCCCATAAAACTATTTTAAAGCTCAAAAATAAGCAAAAAAAAAAAACAGAAGTATGTCAGAAAAAGGGAATACCTCTGTCCTGGTGGGATAATATCTTAATAAAATAAATAAAGTTTGATAAATAAATAAATATGCATAGAATATGCAGTACAATGCATTGAAAGATCTGTACATCGGGGAAACAAAACCATGGTCTGATCCAAGCTAACTCATTTCCCGATGAAAACCTAACAGGAAATAGACAAAGATGAGATAATTTCTCTGCACAGTTTTGCACTAGAATATCCATGCTGGAGAATGCCTAGTTGCTATGGCGTCCTTGCTTTAAATCTTTAAGCACTAGAGGTATATTCTGAGAACTCGAACAAAAGAGAGCCAGTTTGGTCTAGTAGTTAAGACACCAGGTCAGATACCAGGAGATGGTGAGTTCTAGTCCCACCTTCAACTTGAAAACTGACTCGGTGACTGTGGGCCAATCATCAAGGGACCATGAGTTCTACTCCTGCCTTAGGCATGAAAGCTGGCTGGGCCAATCACAAGGAGACTGTGAGTTCTAATCTGGCCTTAGGCATGAAAGCCAGCTGGGTGTTTTTGGGCCAGACCCTCCAACCTACCTCACAGGGTTGTTGTTGTTGTTCTGGGGAAAATAAAAGGACAAAGGAGTAATAGATATGTTCCCCACTTTGGAAAAGGTCTAAATGAATGAAAAGAGGGAGAATCAGGAATTTTATCAGTTCCCTAGAACCCTCTCACTGTCAACCTTCTTATAATTAATTTCATCCCAGTGCAGCCATGCTGATCCAACCTTGGACAGGCTTCACTTTTAATGAGTACCTTCAATAAGCATGTTTTCTCCTGGAAGAAACCATGAAAAGAAATTTAAAATCACACTGCCTCCTGCAGAGAGTCAAGTTTTTAGAATAATTCTATATGTCAACCAGTGTTGGGTTTCAAATTTTTTTACTACCGGTTCTGTGGGTGTGGCTTGGTGGGTGTGGCTTGGTAGGAATGGCTTGGTGGGAGTGACAGGGGAAGGATGCTGTAAAATCTCCATTTCCTCCCCAATCCAGGGGAAGGATACTGTAAAATCTCCATTCCCTCCCGATCAGCTGGGACTTGGGAGGCAGAGAATAGATGGGGGCGGGTCCAGTCAGAATTTTTACTACCGGTTCTCCAAACTACTCAAAATTTCCACTACCGGTTCTCCAGAACTGGTCAGAACCTGCTGAAACCCACCTCTGATGTCAACCCTGAAGCTCACCTGGCCAAAGCCATCTCGAAAGCTTCAGTGTTGACACACTAGAGCTGAGGGATAGTGAGGAGGGATTTGAGGTAGCGGGGATTTTGTAGCCGAAACAAAACACTTTCTCTTGGGAACCAAGGACATTCTCACACCTGGTCAGAGAGAAGGAGGAGCGATGTCACCAAGCAACCAGACGGCCCCGTGATTGGACCATGTGACTGATTGTTTTGAGAAAGTGACAAACTTTTAATTAGGTGAAAACCACAGGAACCTTCAGAGTCGGTTTTCACCAGATCAGTGCCAATATGATATATCCTATAAAGCTATTCTTTGAGGAAACTACTTGCCTCAGAGTTTTCCTTGCTATGGGTCTATTACTTGGAACCTTGACACTATAAAAATATCTTTCCTCATAATTCTGCAAGGAATATAAATCCTTCCATCCTCCACCCTTCAGTCAGAACCGAAGAAGCTTCGTGGATGAGAAGGAAAAATAAAGAAACTCCAGTTGCCTTTTGCAAAAAAAGCATCTTAGGGACCTGGATGACTGAGAATCTCCATAGACAATTCTCTAAAAAAAATGTCACCCAATCTTGGGCAGCCCATCTGCCCTTTTTCAAAGACTTCCCAAACAGGAGTTGATATTTTTTTGTTGTTGTTGTTATGACCGACAGTTTTAGTGGGAATTGACAATTATAGAGCTACAAATCAAGATTTCATTCAGCTGAAGAAAAGGTTAGTTGACTCCGGGGTGCAAAGGGTTTCTGTGATGTGACTTGAATTGCTGGGATGTCCCTTCCAAGGAGAAAATAATAATCATTTCGAGTTGTAAAACCATGATTTATTGCTTGTTGAATGTTCTCTTTCGACAGAAGCAAACTCCACACTTTAGCTGAATATAACCAAGATCAGGGGACTGGAGGCTAAAACATATAAAGAGTGTCTGCTGGAATTGGGTATGTCTAGTTTAATGAGAAGAAGGACTAGGGGTGACATGAGATCAGTGTTCCAATATCTAAGTGCGTGCCACAAAGAAGAGGGAGTCAAGCTATTCTCCAAAGCACCTGAAGGCAGACAAGAAGCAATGGGTGGAAACAAATCAAGGAGAGAAGCAACTTAGAACTAAGGAGAAATTTCCCGACAGTGAGAACAATTAATCAGGGGAACAACTTGCCTCTAGAAGTTGTGGATGCTCCAACACTGGAAGTTTTTAAGATGTTGGATAACCATTTGTCTGAAGTGGTGGAGGGTTTCCTGCCTAAGCAGGGGGTTGGACTAGAAGACCTCCAAGGTCCCTTCCAACTCTGTTATTCTATATTATCTGCAGGATTTTTATACCATAGCAATCATATGATTATCAGTGGTATGGATTTCTTCCAAAAGGCAGAAAAATTCCTGTGTAATTTTGTTTCCTACAATCCTAAACGTTTGAACAAAATATTTTCATTTTTTTGCTGGCTTCCGGACATTTCCACTAGAGATACCGATTAACCCCTACAGTGATAGGATATGAGCAGTGGTGGGATTCAGACAGTTCGCACCACTTCGGGAGAACCGGTTGTTAACTTTCTGAGCAGTTTGAGGAACTGGTTGTTGGAAGAAATCATTAGGGCACAGAACCGGTTGTTAAATTATTTGAAATCCGCCACTGATTATATGGCAGACAATATGTCAATTATAAAGCTCAATTCGTATCAGAAGTGGGTTTCAGCAGGTTCTGACCAGTTCTGGAGAACCGGAAGTAGGAAATTTTGAACAGTTCGGAGAACTGGTAGTAAAAATTCTGACTGGCCCTGCCCCCATCGTTTCTCTGCCACCCAAGACCCAGCTGATCAGGAGGAAATGGGGATTTTGCAGTAACCTTCCCCTGCCACACCCACCAAGCCACGCCCATCAAGCCATGCCACACCCACCAAGCCACACCCACAGAACTGGTAGTAAAAAAAATTGAAACCCATCACTGGATATGAGGATTTTTTTTAAAATTTGATTTATATGCCACCCTTCTCCGGAGACTCAGGGCGGCTTACAATGCGTTAAGCAATAGCCTTCATACTTTTGTATATTTATACAAAGTCAGCTTATTGCCCCCACAAACTGGGTCCTCAATTTACCTACCTTAGAAAGGATGGAAGGCTGAGTCAACCTTGAGCCTGGGGAGATTCGAGCTAGCAGTAATTGCAGGCAGCTGAATGTTAATAACAGGCTTTAGTCTGCCACGCCACCAGGCTCTTTGGTTGGAAGGAACGTCCCAGCTCATGTAGTCCAACCGCTTTCTTTGTGCAGGCATCCACTATACAAGCCCCAACAGGAGCTCTTGCCTCACAATCAGGAGGTTATGAGTTCGATCCTAGGTAGAGGCAGATGTAGCATGGGCAGGGGGTAGGACTAAATTAGGGGTCTGCAACCTTAAACACTCAAAGAACCATTTGGATCCGTTTCCCACAGAAAAGAAAACACCGGGAGCCACAAAACCCTTCCCGTGCCTGACTATTTCTTGAGCGGCCACAAAACTAGCATATGTAGTTGAATTAAATGTTCTATTGTCTTCTGAAACTTTTCTTTTCTTGGATTTATCCATGGTTGGCCTACCAGGGGTTGAAAAGCTCAATAAATCGTGTGCCGGCGGGTGTTGCACATTGGCGGTTGTGACACATATTTTGAGTGACAGGGAACCACAGCAGAGGGGTGAAAGAGCCACATGCGGGTCCAGAGCCGCAGGTTGCTGACCTCTGCACTAGATGACCTGCGATGTCTCTTCCAACTCTGTTAATCTCTTAAAATCCAGCCATTAGGGCAGAGAACTGGTTGTTAAATTATTTGCAACCCACCCCTGGCTTCATCACTGTTGCCAGGCGCAAGCAACCAGAATCACTTGTGAATAGCCTCACACAGAATTCTCAAAGCTGCTTTTCTTTTGTTTTCTCCTTGAAGACATTTCCCTTCTCATCCAAGAAGCTTCTTCAGTTCTGACTGAAGAACTGAAGAAGCTTCTTGGATGAGAAGCGAAATGTCTTCTAGGGAAAAAAACACAAAAGCCCAATTGCCTTTTGAAAAAAGAAAAAAAAAGCACCTTTGGGACAACCATGACCTGGATGATTGAGAATCTCCATAGACCTCAAGCAGTAGTTTCCCTGACTTACTGTTCTGCCCCAGCTACAGACCCCAAAGAGCGCAGCACACACAAAGTCTGTACAAACCTTCGTTTACTAAATTAACTCAGTCTTTTTCAAACAAAGGCTGTTAATTAACTTTCTTAACAGCCTACAAGAATCCAAAGAATAAATAATCGTAATCTTACTATGGTTGGCAGAAAGCCCAGAAGCAATTTGCAGAGAACTAAGATCCAGACGCGAAGGAGAGTGAATGAAGTTGTTCCCTACAAATTGCTTCAGTTGGCATTCCTCCTTAAATAGGCTAAGGGAGTGACCAATTAACCCCAAGCCTTACTCTCGAGGAGACCTCTTCCTGAGAAGCCACTCCTGCCTTTTGGCAGCTCTGCGCACCCGTGCATCGAGAAGAGGCTCCTCCTCTTCGTCCTCTTCACTTAAGGGAGCTTCTGGAGGTTCTGAAGGCCCTGGCTGAATCCTCACCTCTGGTACCACATCTTCTCCAGCCTCCTCATTGTCCGATTCAAGTGCCAGCTGCACAGGCTGCTGGCACAGCACCACACCAGCCTCCTCACTGTCGGAATCAGCTACTAGCTGCACGGGCCGCTGATGGACCACAACACTTACAACCATTGATTCAGTGACCATTCCAACTTACAACAGCGCTGAAAAGAGTGACTTACAGTGGTTTTTCACACTTAGGAATGTGGCAGCATTCCAATGGATCACAATTCGGATGCTTCACAACTGGCATGTACTTATGACAATTTGCAGTGTCCTAAGGTCACGTGATCCCCTTTCGCAAACTTCTGACATGCGAAGTCAACGGGGAAGCCAGATTCATTTTACAACTATGTTACTCATTGAACAACCACAGCGATTCGCTTAACAACTGTGGCAAGAAAGGTTGCAAAATAGGCGTCCGTAAACATCAACAAAAGACAAGATGAAAACTCCTTAATTTCACAATATATGTGACAGATTTAATCATAGTGTCAGCTGGGAAGCTGTGACCATCCTAAATTAAGCCATGCCCAAAAATGCTAGGGGATGTCTGAAAGGCTGGCACATTGATAAATTAGTCATCAAATGACACATAGACATAAACAATATGTACATGCTGTGCAAAAATGACACACAACAAACCAAAAAGGGAACAAAAAGACCCAAACACCTTCCCACCACCAATCGGCACCTAGATAACCATAGATTGGATGACACTCAGCTGTACATCTCCACCCCAGACCACCCCAATGATGCCCTCGAAGTGATGTCCCGGTGCCTGGAGGCCGTACGGATCTGGATGGGGAGGAACAGACTCAAGCTCAACCCTTCCAAGCCCGAGTGGCTGTAGTTTCCGATATCCTGATATAGTCAGTTGGCGCCATCTCTGACTATTGGGGGTGAGTCATTAGCCCCCACGGATGGGGTTCGCAACTTGGGCGTCCTCCTGGACTCAGGGCTGTTTTTAGAAGGGCATATGGCGACCGTGGCCGGGAGGAGTTTTTATCAGGTTCGCCTGATTCGCCAGTTGCGTCCCTTTCTAGATCGGGATGCGTTACGCACGGTCACTCATGCCCTCGTCACCTCACGCCTGGACTACTGTAATGCTCTCTACATGGGGCTCCCCTTGAGGAGCACCCGGAGGCTCCAACTGGTCCAGAATGCGGCCACGTGGGTGGTGATGGGAGCGACGTGGCGCTCCCATGTGACTCCCCTCCTGTGCGAGCTGCACTGGCTTCCAGTGGTCTTCCGGGTGCGGTTCAAGGTTTTGGTTACCATCTTCAAAGCGCTCCATGGCTTAGGACCAGGGTATCTTCGGGACCGCCTTCTGCCACCAATAGCCTCTCACCGACCAGTCCGCTCCCATAGAGAGGGTCTCCTTAGGGTGCCGTCGGTCAAACAGTGTCGACTGGCGGCCCCCAGGGGGAAAGCCTTCTCTGTGGGGGCACCTACCATCTGGAACGAACTCCCCCCCGAGATAAGGAACTTACATGACCTGGGTACTTTTCGCCACGCCTTGAAAACATTTTTATTTGAATAAGCTGGGCTGGCTTAACCTCCTTTATTTTGGGTTTTTAAATTTTATAATTATAATTGGATTTTTAAACTGTTGAGCCAAATTATTTAATTTGTTTTAATGATTTTTTAACTTTTGTATTTATTGTATCTTATTCCGCCCTGAGTCCCGCCTGGGAGTAGGGCGGTATATAAATTTAATATTTAATATTTATTTATATAAATTTATATAAATTTAATAAATAAATAAATAAATAAATAAATAAATAAATAAATAAATAGATTAACTCCAAGATTAACCTAAGGTCAGCAATCAAGTAAACAATACCCCAATCAAGGAACTGCCAGACAAGCCAACAGTAAACAGCCCAACCAAAAAAACCTCTAAGAATGTCCCAGGGCAAGCCGCTAGAACCGTGAAGGCGAACCTATGGCACGCGTGCTACAGGTGGCACACGGAGCCATATCGGTGGGCATGCGCGTGCCAGCCAGCTGATTTTCAGGCCTTCTGGGCCCACTGGAAGTCGGGAAACAGGCTGTTTCTGGCCTCCGGAGGGCCTCTGGGGGGGTGGGGAAGGCCCGTTTTTCGCTCTCTCCAGGCTCCTAGAAAGGCTCTGGAGCCTGGGGAGAGCAAAAAACAGGCCTTCCAGTCCCACAGGAGTTGGCAAACGGGCCGTTTTCGGCCTCCGGAGGGCCTCCAGGGGGAGGGGGGGAGGAAAAGCTGTTTTTGCCCTCCCCAGGCTCCTAGAAAGACTCTGGAGCCTGGGGAGAGCAAAAAACGGGCCTTCCAGTCCCACAGGAGTCGGCAAACGGGCCATTTTCAGCCTCTGGAGAGCCTCTGAGAGGAGGGGGAAGGAAAGGCTGTTTTCGCCCTCCCCAGGCTCCTAGAAAGCCTCTGGAGCCTGGGGAGGATGAAAAACGGGCCTATTGGGCCCACTGTACCATTGTGTTCCAAAAGCAGGGGGCGCAGGGGGATTGCACGCACATGTGCGGGGATGGGGGCATAGAATTATGGGTGTGGGCATGCTTGTGTGTGATCCCCCCATGCTTCCCATGCTTTTGGCACACGATGGCAAAAAGATAACCATCACTACTCTAGAATATAAACTGAGATCAAACTTCACTCCTTACTAACACTGATGATGTTCCCTACTTGAGTAATGAAACATCTGCAAGGAAAAACAACTGAGCTCAGAGAACACCAAGGACTCCTCATTTCAACCCTGAGGTACAAATATTCTCCTTTAGTAGCTATCAATAACTCCATAGCCTACATAACACTCTCCCAGATGTATCTCTGGCTCTTGAAAACTCTGGAGGAGCAACACTTTGATCCCAACGCAGTGTGGAAAAAATGCAGAGAAATTGCTTTTCTCAGGATTAACGGCACAGTAAACTAAAGCAGCTTTTAAACTGGAGTTGCATCTATAGCATATGTAAGCAGAAGAGAATTCCCATAGAGTCATAGGATGAACCATAGGAATGGAAGAGTTGGAGAAGGCAGGAGATTTCACCAAGTCCAATTTCCTGACATCTGAAAAAGAATGTAGAGATCTCCTTAGGATGGGGGACTCATTATAGAAGGTGAAATGCCAACTAAGTTGGGGATAGAAGCAAGATCATGTAAAATATTAATACCGTTCTATAATGCCTTGGTAAAATCACACTTGGAATATTGCATCCAGTTTTGGTCGCCATGATGTAAAAAAAAGATGTGGAGACTCTAGAAAGAGTGCAGAGAAGAGCAACAAGGATGATTAGGGGACTGGAGGCTAAAATATATAAAGAATGGTTACTGGAATTGGGTATGTCTAGTTTAATGAAAAGAAGGAATACGGGAGACATGATGGCAGTCTACCAATATCTCTGTGTGGGATTTCACGAAGATCGATGGTTCGTTGAGGGCACTTCCAAGAAAAATCAGCATGCAAGGATGCAACCAAATTAAGTCTGTATTTAGAAGTAGTAAAATGGGTTCCCTGGCATGGAGGCAACCATGGCTGGATTGAGCCCACGGTTCAGTCCTGTAGGATGTTAGAACAAGAGCCCAAGAGCAGCCCCTGTGCCGGGGATCTTATAGGAGCCCTTGGCCCCTCCCTTACAAGGTGTGTAAGGGGGCCAGAGGGCCATTAACTTTCCCCAATGGGGCTGCAGGGGCTGGAGCCCCTTGACCCACCAGTGGGATCAAAAGTCCCTCTTTGCTCCCATCTGGTGGCCCTTTAAGAAACTGCCATGGCTGGCACAAAACACCTAACAATCTCAGGGGCTGCCACAAAGAAGAAGAGGGAGTCAAGCTATTCTGCAAAGCACCTGAAGGCAGGACAAGAAGCAATGGATGGAGACTAATCAAGGAGAGAAGCAATTTAGAACTAAGGAGAAATTTCTTGACAATGAAAACAATAAATCAATGGAACAGTTTGTTTCCAGAAGCTGTGCGTGCTTCAACACTGGAAGCTTTTAAGAAGAGATTGAACAAGCATTTGCCTTCCATGCAGGACCTGTATACTGCCCGAGTCAAAAAGAGGGCTGTGAAAATATTTACAGACCCCTCACATCCTGGACATAAACTGTTTCCACTCCTACCCTCAAAACGACGCTATAGAGCACTGCACACCAGAACAACTAGACACAAGAACAGTTTTTTCCCCAAACGCCATCACTCTGCTAAACAAATAATTCCCTCAACACTGTCAAACTATTTACTAAGTCTGCACTACTATTTATCTTCTCATCTTCTCATCATTCCCATCACTCATCTCCTCCCACTTATGACAGTATGACTGTAACTTTGTTGCTGGTATCCTTACGATTTATATCGATATTGTTTCCCGATTGCTTATTTGTACCCTATGACTATCATTAAGTGTTGTACCTTATGATTCTTGATGAACGTATCTTTTATTTTATGCACACTGAGAGCATAAGAAAAAAGCATAAGGAAAAAAAAACCCTTTAAAAAAAAACTCCACCTTGATTCTGTTTTATATGAGACAAGGCAGAGAGAAACTCTATCAAGATTCTGTTATAATTCTGGAACTTTGCTGTTCTATATATTGACAGCAGCAAGAATGTTTTATGCCCAAAAATGGAAAGATACTTTATCTACTACAATGGATGAATGGCTGGAAAAATTGATGGAAGTAGCAGAGATGGCTAAAATGGATGGCTTTAATCAAAGAAAAGGATATATCCAACTTTCTTTCTACTTGGAAATCGCTCCTGAACTTTGTGCTTGGGCTGGGGAAAAAAATGAAACTTTGACTCTGGGTTTCACTCACTTAACAACTGTCTTGTTTAGCAACAGAAATTTTGGGCTCAATTGTGGTCGAGGATTACCTCGATTCATTTTGATAACAGGTAGCTCTCAACTTGTGACCGGTTGCTTAGCAACCATTTGAAATTACAATCTACCTGAGAAAGGAGACTTACAACACAGATCTGAAGTTTCAACATTTGCTCCGCCCCCCCAGACGGTCATGTGACTTCATGCTTTTTCAACATGGCTGCATTTATGGCCATTTGCATCATCCCAAGATCACATGCCCGTGATTTACAACATTTTTGTCAAAACCTGGTATTTATTGCTGCCTTTGGGCAAAACCACAGCAGAGTCAACAATGGGTTCGCTTAACGTCAATGGTGTTCATTTTACAACTGCCCTGTTCATGTTATGACCACTGCAAAAAAAATTGTAAAATTGTTTTACAAAAATTATAGTTTACAACCCAAATTGGCAGATCCATTACGGTCATAACGTGAGGACTACTGAGAGTATTTTCACGGTGTGGTTTTGTGGCTTCTAACAACTTCAAACCACAAGCCAACCCCAGCTGTTTAGATTATAGGCGCTGTATCTCCCTGCTCACTTACAGATTCTGTGCCAAATGGAAACGGTATCACTCTGAGCTCCGTCTTTGTAGTATGCCCAGATGGATATTTTATATTCAGTATTTTCTTTCAAACCAGGCAAAATGGAAGATGCCAAGTTTCCAGCCACGGATATCTGTGGAAAAAACAAAGAGTATCAGCTGCATTTCCAGTTATTATACAAATTAAATTGGGGAAAAAAATTAAAATGGTTACAGTTAATCCTCGACTTGCTTTTAAGGAACTTCCAAAGTTACAATAAGCGGCGAAAAAAAAGTCTGTCCTCGCATTTATGGCTGTGGGAAGCATCCCCACCCCCCCGAAGAATGAAATATTTGGGGAAAATATTAAAAGGCAGGATACTATATTTCCCTAAAGGAGAAATGGAGAAACAAAAGCAGACTCGGTCTTTCTTAATAGCCCCCAGCAGATATTTTGTGCCCATTAAAGAAAGATTGGGCCAGCCTATTCACAAAACAAAAAAACTTCACCTCCAAGGATGGGATTCAAATTTACATTCTCCTCCACTCAAAATTTAGGAACAGGACATGGTGTATGAAACAGGATTTCTTCGAGGGCCGGATCAGCATTGTAGTTCTCCTTTGCAGCCTGGCGGGAGGAGGGGGCACAGAGCCGGGGGTGGGGGAGATGAGACAGAAGCCTCCTGCAACATCCTGCTGGCCAAAACAAGGCGTGAGGGTCCCCCCGCACGGCCTGTTTTCAGCCTCCATGGCCTCCAGCAGCACTCTGCCGGCCAAAACCAGGCTGCATGGGGGCCTCATGGGGCAGCCTCCACGTGGCCCATTTTTGGCTGGCAGAGTGATGCAGGAGGCCACGGAGCAGCATGTTACCAGGCCAATTCTGGTTTCCCCACTTGTGGTCGTAAGTCGAGGACTCCCTGCACTCTTTTAAGAAACTGCCTTTCTGGATACCTTACCCAACCAAGTGATTTGCATGACGGGAGAAACGCAAAAGCCCAATTCCCATAGGAACGTTCGAAGACCAAAATACTCAGAAAACCCATTTCGTAACTTCGCAAACTTTAAATAGAGCTCGGCCTTTTTCTTTTTCTTTTTTTTTGTTTTGGAGTTTGTTCTTCCTTTCCTTCCTTTGGCAACTTTTTGGAATTAAATTGCCAGCTGGTTCTTTTGATCTAACACAAGGATTATGAATAGCAGTTTTTTTAGGAAAACAGATATATACCCTGTTTTAGTGGCGTAGTTCTTTATTAGTGTTTAAACAAATTAGCAAAAAACAAAACAAAAACGGCATCGTGTCTTAATTGGGTCTTCTGTGGCAGTATAAATTTAGAGTGGAAAAAATTTCAAAGGAAAACAAACCCTTCGTGACAGGTAATTCTCCAATAAAAATCTAGAGCTGTCACTTTCACCAATCATTTTCCTATGATTTACTTGGCTAAAGACTGCAATCGATCTTTGGGTGCATTCCAGAGATGGCATCAAATAAGCAGATGGAATAATATAAAGAAGAGGGAGGGGGGAAACGCATGGAGGTATGTTACCCCATCACTACCCAACCTCAGCTCTGCAAATAGGATTGTCTGAAGGGGGGGGGTCTTATGAAAGGTTCTTTCCCCTCCCAGCAAATGCTTCTGACAAATGATATCAATTCCTTCGTTCCAAAGCATCCGGCATTTTAAACAGGCCCATTTGACATCTTGAAATCTTGTGCGCCCGGCCCTCGGGAGGGGAAGGATGCTACTTTCATAATTTTGCTATCATGACAAGGACAGGCATTAAAACATGAGGCGGGGGAGTTTGGATTGTATGTGCAGAATTGTGGATATATATATATATATATATACAGATATATATATATACAGATATATATATATATATATATATATATATATATATATATATATATATATATACAGATATATATATATATATATACAGATATATATATATATATATACAGATATATATATATATATATATATATATATATATATATATATATAAAGAAATATACATATATATATACATATACATATACATATACATACACATACACATACACATACACATACACATACACATACACATACACATACACATACACATACACATACACATATATATATATATGTAGGTCTTTGGTTATTCGGGTCTTCTCCCGCGTAGAATTGGAAGTATCTTGGCGACGTTTCGACGAAGTCTCATTCGTCATCTTCAGGCTGGTGTTCTCGGCTTCGTGCTTCCAGGAGCACAAAGCCGAGAACACCAGCCTGAAGATGACGAATGAGACTTCGTCGAAACGTCGCCAAGATACTTCCAATTCTACGCGGGAGAAGACCCGAATAACCAAAGACCTACATACAAACACCCGCGAAAACCTCAGAAAACATATATATATATGTGTGTGTGTATACACATACATATATATGTATATATATAACTTTTCGTAGGTATAATGTGTGATTTTCCTTTAAGCCAGGTTTTTCCTATGTAGTTAAGATTTTTCTGCTCTATTGTGGTTCCAGAAAAATCTTAACTACGTTGGAGATCTTTGAGCTTGGTGGATTTTTTGGGGGGGGGCAGATGTTTCATCACCTAACTAGGTAATATCATCAGCGCTAGAATGGAGGGGTGTTTGTGGAGAGGAGAGGACTACTGCAGGGTCCTTGGCACTCTCTGAGTTTGGTGGTTTTCTTGCAGATAGGCCATGACTCACCTAGGTAACATCATCAGTGTTAGAAGGGAAGGACGGAGGAGGAGGAGGAGGAGGAGGAGGAAGAGGAGGAGGAGAATTGTGAGGTCCTTGGTGCTCCCTGAGCTTGGTTTTCTTACAGACATTTCAAATAGGTTAAAGTTAGAAGGGAGTGGAGGAGGAGGAGGAGGAGGAGGAGGAGGAGGAAGGGAATTGTAGGGTCCTTGGTGTTCTCCGAGTTTGGTTTTCTTACAGACAGTTCATGACCCAAATAGGTTAATATCATCAGTGCTAGAAGAGAGGGGAGGAGGAGGAGGAGGAGGAAGAGAATTGTGCAGTCCTTGCAGTGGTGAAATGTAAAATTTGTTACTATTGATTCTGTGGGCATGGCTTGGTGGGAGGGGGGGGATAATGTGACTGGGTGGGCATAGCCCACTTTTTTTTTTTTTTTTGCTTTTAAAAGAAAAAAAAAGCCTCTGACGATCAGGCAACTCATCCGGGATCGTCAAAGCCTTTTAAAAGCTTTTTTTTTTTAACAACCTCTTTGGCGGAAGAGATTGTAGAAAAAATGCTTTTAAAAGGCTCTGACGATCCCAGCTGAGCCATGCGATCACCAGAGGCTTTTTTTGTTAACTTTTAAAAGCATTTTTTCAGCCGAAGAAAAAAATGCTTTTAAAAGTTAAAAAAAAAAGCCTCTGATGATCGTGCGGCTCAGCTGGGCATGGGGGGTGGGGGATGCAGGAATTTTTGCTACCGGTTCTCCGAACCACCAGCCGCCATCGCTACCGGATCAGGCAATCCGGTCCGAACCGGGAGCATTTCACCCCTGGGTCCTTGGTGCTCTCTCAGCTTGGTTTTCTTACAGACGTTTCATGATCCAACTAGGTAGCATCATCAGTCCTAGAAGAGGGAGGATGTTTGTTGAGAGGAGGAGGAGGAGGAGGAGGAGGAGGAGGAGGAGCCTTGGTGCTCTCTGAGCTTGGTTGTTTTCTTGAAGATGTTTCATGACCCAACTACATAATGTCATCAGTACTAGAAGGGAGTGAACTTTGCTCTCTGTCTATATACAAGTGGTTTGTGCTGTCAGTGTTGGTGGGAGTGTTCTTGGTGATTCCTCTTCATTCAGTTTGTAGAAAGTTAGCACCCACCCTTCTCCTAGAAAAATGAAATATTCTGAGAAATATTAAAAAGGCAGGATATTTCCCCTAAAAGAGAAATAGAAATCTTAAGGGACACAGAAACTCAGCCCCAGCAGATATTTTGGTGCCAGCTTATCTGCAAGACAAAAGACCTTCAGTTCCAGGGTGATAGGATTGGCCTTCACTCAAAATCCAAACCAGGACAAAGCCCTTAATAGGAATAGGAATTGCCCAAAGCCTCTTCATTACATCACCCAGCAAGATTCAACCAAGCCTGGGACTCAAGACAA
The DNA here is from genome assembly GCA_038048745.1 of Coluber constrictor foxii. Classification (NCBI taxonomy): domain Eukaryota; kingdom Metazoa; phylum Chordata; class Lepidosauria; order Squamata; family Colubridae; genus Coluber; species Coluber constrictor. Next base: position 9,904,793 of record CM075960.1, read on the forward strand.
CCTACAAAGTTACCCCTGCATGGCCCCATGGGAGTCTGACAACCAATCAGAATACAGTTATTTCACAGGAACAGGAAGTTCAAAGCCCAAGAAAGGGTCTCTCTCTCTCTCTCTCTCTCTCTCTCAACCATGTAGTTCTGTCCACCATTAAAAAAAAAATAAACCCTGTATTTCACTCTGGGAAGTCTGGTGCCGATAGCAGAAATTTTGAGTAGTTCAGAGAACCGGCAAATACCACCTCTGGCTGGCCCCAGAGTGGGGAGGGAATGGGGATTTTGCAGTATCCTTCCCCTGGAGTGGGAAGGGAATGGGGATTTTGCAACATCCTTCCCCTGGAAGGGGGAGGGAATGGGGATTTTGCAGAATCCTTCCCCTGCCATGCCTACCAAGCCACGCCCACCGAACCAGTAGTAAAAAAAATTGGATTTCAGCACTGCATTAAACCATCTTTCCAAGCAGCCTCCATGTTTCCAGGGTCTTTCCTCCCACTTGGAACTGAACCCAGATGGACATTTCTTCCAACAGGCCGTAAATCCACGTCGGGACACATGTCCTGTAAAATCCTCAAGATCCTCAAACGCCCCCTCCCCACATTTCTCTCGACAGCTTCCTACCTCCTCTTCTGCGTCTTCTCCAAGCACGTTCCATTTGATCTGGTACAGAACCACGTCAGAAGCTGCGGATGCTTCCCACTCCAGTTGGACCTCACTTCTGGAGAGTTCGGTGACCTTCAGCTGGTTCGGTGGGGGAACCTTTACTGGGGGTGAAAGGAAGGAACAAGCAAAGACCATTGTAAGCCGCTGTGGCCCTCGAGGTGGAGCTCTTGCCTCACAATCAGGAGGTTGTGAGTTCGATCCTAGGTAGAGGCAGATGTAGGGTTTCCTACTTGGACAGGGGGCTGGACTAGATGACCAGCAGGACCCCTTCCAACTCTGTTAATCTGTTTAACCATCTCAGGTTTAGCCCCACCAGTGGTGGGTTTCAAAAATTTTTACTACTGGTTCTGTGGGCGTGGCTTGGTGGCCGTGGCAGGGGAAGGCTACTATAAAATCTCCATTCCCTCCCCACTCCAGGGGAAGGTTACTGCAAAAGAGCCTGGATAGCTCAGCAGACTAAAAGCATTGTGATTAACACCAGATGTCTGCAATTACTGTAAGTTCGAATCTCACCAGGCTCAAGGTTGACTTAGCCTTCCATCCTTTCTAAGGTAGATAAATTGAGGACCCAGTTTGTGGGGGCAATAAGCTGACTTTGTGTAAATATACAAAAGTATGAAGGCTATTGCTTAACGCATTGTAAGCTGCCCTGAGTCTCCGGAGAAAGGTGGCATATAAATCAAATTTAAAAAAGGAAGGAAGGAAGGAAGGAAGAAAGGAAGGAAGGAAGGAAAAGGAAGGAAGGAAGAAAGGAAGGAAGGAAAGAAAGAGGAGGGAAGGAAGGAAGGAAGGAAAGAAAGAAGGAAAGAAAGAAAGAGGAAGGAAGGAAGGAAGGAAGGAAGGAAGGAAGGAAGGAAGGAAGGAAGGAAGGAAGGAAGAAAGAAGAACATTCAGCTGCCTGCAATTACTGCAAGTTCAAATCTCCCCAGGCTCAAGGTTGACTCAGCCTTCCATCCTTTCTAAGGTAGGTAAATTGAGGACCCAGTTTGTGGGAGCAATAAGCTGACTTTGTATAGCCGCCCTGAGTCTCCGGAGAAGGGCGGTGTATAAATCAAATAAAAAATAAATCCCCATTTCCTCACAATCAGCTGGCTCTCAGGAGGCAGAGAATAGATGGGGGCGGGGCCAGTCAGAATTTTTTACTACCGGTTCTCCGAACTACTCAAAATTTCCGCTACCAGTTCGCCAGAACTGGTCACAACCTGCGGAAACCCACTTCTGAGCCCCACGTTTCTCCGCTCCCAAAAATCTCGGCCAACTTGCATCCCTGCAGCAGAGCAGATGGTGAGGGAGGCTCAGACTCTTTAACCAGCGTTCTTCTCCAAACACCAAATGAATCAAGCTTAATGTTGTCTGGAACGGAAGGCCCAGCGTGTAATAATGGAACAACTGTAAATTAAAGCCTCCTTATTTCATTTTTTTAGCAAGGCCAATTCAAGCTAGCATTTTCCAAACAAAGTGAAAATCCAAGAGAGGTATTGAAAGAAGTCAATCAAGGAGAAATTGAAGAGATTAGAAGTCACTTGTCTGAAATATTACAGGGCATATTGCTCTGTAATATTGTAAATACTACAATATTACAGAGGAGCAGGCTGGACTACAGGACCTCCAAGGTCCCCTTTCCAGCTCAGTGCTGATTGATTGACAAATATGTTTCTCCGGATATATTCAATAATTCCAGAATTACAGTCTAAACTAAAAAAAAAAAAAATCCAGGCAAGAGATAAAAACAGAGTTGCCTTACAATGCGATGGGCAGCATATAAATTTAATCAATAAAATAAAATTTTAAGAAACCTTTTTTTTTTAATTTTCCAAAGGAAAGAGGTACAGGTGGTCCTCGAGGTACAGCAGTGTCCGTTCAAAGTTACAACGGCTCTGAAAAAAGTGAGTTTTTCCTACTTATGACTATTGTAGCATCCCACGGTCATGTGATTTACATTGGGATGCTTAGCAACTGACAGGTACTTATGTCAGTTGCATGTCCCAGGGTCATGTGATCCCCTTTTGCGACCTTCTGACAAGCAAAGCCAATGAGGGAGCCAGATTCACTTAAGACCCTCCCTCCTGTGGCAACCCCGGATTTGAAATCCCTCGTGCAATATGGATATTATTTACTGCCAGGGATAAATTCCTAAACTCTGACTTGAGTGATGTGTTCTCCCTGTGACAAATCCAAAGAGATAGAAATACAAATTCTAATTAAATCAGGAGGGATTTACAATCTGGATCCTCTCTTTCAAGCTAACTGTTGGAAGAATTATAAACGTATTGATTTTGACAATATCCCAATGAGAGCAATTGTTAGGGTTTTTCCTGTTTTGTTTTCTAATCTTATTTATGTATTTGAAAAATGTGTATCTTTCCAGGACATTTAATAGTCTACTAATTTTTACCGTATTTACTCTTTTCCTCCCTCCCTTCTTTCCCTGTCCTTTCTTCCCTCCCTCCCTTCTCCTCCCTTCCTTCATTCCGTCCTTCCTTCTTTCCTGTCCTTTGTTCCTTCCCCTCCTTCCTTCTTTCCATTCTTTTTTCCCTCCCTCCCTCTTCTGCTTCCTTCCTTCCTTCTCCGTTTCTTCTTTCCTCCCTCCCTCTTCTCCTTCCTTTCCTTCCTCCCTCTCTCCCTTCCTTCCTTCCTTTTCTGTTCTTTCTTCTCTCCATCCCTTCTCCTTCCTTCCCTCCCTCCCTCCCTCCTTCCTTTTTTGTTCTTTCTTTCCTCCCTCCCTCCCTCCCTGTCTCCCTTCCTTCCTTCCTTTTCTGTTCTTCCCTCCATTCCTGTTCCTTCCTTCCTTCCTTCCTTTTCCTTCCTTCCTTCCTTCCCTCCTTCCTTCCTTCCCTCCTTCCTTCCTCTGGTCTTTCTTTCCTCCCACCCTCTTCTCCTTCCTCCCTTTCTTTCCTTCCTCAGTTGAAACCGAACAAGGGTTGCCAGATTAAAGAGTTTAATTTTTGTCTTCTGACTGCTAGTTGCTGTATCAGGATATGCTCTGCTAGTCTTTTGCCTGCCTATCCTACATACCGGTTTTTGGACCTTACACTGTGTTGTAAGATGACTGCATTGTGTTATTATTGGGAGCAATGTTTATTTAATTTATCGTGGTCAATTTGTTCTATTTATCAGCCACAACTTAAAACTGGAAGGATAAGAACAGAAAGTTTCTTCAGGTGAGACAGGAAGAAACTACAGATTTCATCCCACCAGGGATCTGGAAGGAAGTAGAAAGACCTGTGGTGTTTGAATTACCCAAATTCTAAACACTACCAGAATGGTTCTCTACTTCGTATTATACTCCAGCTGTCATCCTAAAGCAATTGAACTTAAGCTTCGATCCTCCGTGTTTCAAGAAACCCATCAAAATAACAGCATAAAGAGTTGGAAGGGATCTTGGAGGTCATCTAATCCAATGCTCTGCTCAACCTGAAAACCCAGGACCCATTTCGGACAAATGGCTGCCCAATTTCGTCTTAAAAACCTCCAGTGATGGAGAAACCACAACTTCTGGAGGCAAGTTGTTCCACTGATTAATTGTTCCCAATGTCAGGAAATCTCTCCTTAGTTCTAAGTTGGTTCTCTCCTTGGTTAGTTTCCATCTATCGCTTCTTCTTCTGCCCTCAGATGCTTTGGAGAAAACATCTATCCCCTCTTCTCTGTGGTAGCTTCTCAAGTACTGGAGGGCTCCTATCACATCATCCTTAGTCCTTCTCTTTGTTAGACTAGACCAGTGTTTCCCAAACTTGACCCTTTGAAGATGTATGGACTTCAACTCCCAGCATTCCTCAACCAGCCATACTGTCTGGGGAATTCTGGGAGTTGAAGTCCATGCACCTTAAAATAGCCAAGTTTGGGAAACACTGGACTAGACCCATGATGGCAAACCTATGACATGTGTACCAGTGGTGAAATCCAAATTTTGGGCGTGGCTTGGTGAGCATGGTGTGGCTTAGTGGATGTGGCTTGGTAGGCGTGGCAGGGAAAGGATACTGCAAAATCCCCATTCCCTCCCCACTCCTGGGCGAAGGATACTGCAAACTCTCCATTCCCACCCCACTCTGGGGTCAGCCAGAGGTGGTATTTGCCGGTTCTCCAAACTGCTCAAAATTTCCGCTACCGGTTCTCCAGAACCTATCAAAACCTGCTGGATTTCATCCCTGATGTGCGCCCGAGGTGGCATGTAGAGCCATCTTTCCAGGCATGCGAGTGTCACCCAACTCACCTGCAGCTGTGCATGCGCCCCAGCTGGTGTTCAGGCCTCCGGTGTGCATGCGTGCAGTTCAGGGGCCCCAGCTGGTCTTTGGAGCTCTCCTGCGCATGCACGCGCATTTGCATGCGAGAGTACTTGCATGCAGCATGTGCATGGGCAGACGGTCTTTGCGCGCTTGCAATGCGCGCGCAAAAGCCACACACATGCGGAGATAGTACAATTGCACGTGCAGCACACAGGGGGAGCCGTGCAAAACCTGCAGGCATGCACAGACAGTGTGATTGCACGTGCAACGCATGGTGGGAACTGCGTGAAATCCATGCACATGCGCAGATGGTGTCGTTCCATGCACAATGCACAGGGGTGTACGCAAAAGCCATGTGCATGCTTAGATGATGCGGTTGCACATGCAGCACATGGGAGAGCTGCGTGTTAGCACGGTTGGCACACATGTGTGCAAGGCGTGGAAAGCACGTACCTGTTCGGCACTCGGTGAGAAAAAGGTTTGCCATCACTGGACTAGACATACCCAGTTCATGCAACCCATTCATCTTATGATCCACCATCCAGTCTCTTAATCATCTTTGTTTCTCTTCTCTGCATTCTTTCCAGAATCTCCACACTGGATGCACTATTCCATGGGAGATCTTACCAAGACCTTATAAAGCGATTCTAACATTTCACCTGATCTTGATTCTATTCCTCTGTTAACACAGCCTAGGACTGGGTCCTTCTGTACTTACATGTCGTAAAATTCCCCATTATTGGAAATGAGTTGCCTTCCTCATAAACGGAGACCACGCGGACAAAATATTGTGTCAGTGAGGAGAGGGGCTGCAGCACGGCAATTGAGGCATTTCCAGGGACCTCCACCTGAAAGGGAAGAGGTAGAGGCTGCAGGAAGCTGGAAGCTGTTTAGTTTGCGTACGGTCACCCATGCCCTCGTCACTTCCCGCCTGGACTACTGTAATGCTCTCTACATTGGATTGGATTGGATTTATTAGATTTATATACCGCCCTACTCCCGAAGGACTCAGGGCGGTGAACAGCCAACAATAAAAATACATGTATACAACATTTAAAAGCCCAACTAAAATCAAATTTAATAAATTTGGCCCAGACAGAATTAAAACACCCCACACAATTAAGACAGATTAAAATATAACGCTAAAAGAGGAAGAAAGGTTAGGCCAGGCCTGCCTGGTGAAATAAAAAGGTCTTAAGAGCGCGGCGGAAGGTGCGCAGATCCGGGATCCTCTGTATCTCCGGGGGGAGCTCGTTCCAGATAGTAGGTGCCCCCACAGAGAAAGCTCTCCCCCTGGGGGCTGCCAGTCGACACTGTTTGGCTGACGGCACCCGGAAGAGCCCCTCTCTATGAGAGCGTACCGGCCGGTGGGAGGCTATTGGTGGTAGTAGGCGGTCCTGCAAGTACCCAGGTCCTAAGCCATGGAGCGCTTTGAAGGTGGACTCCGCTTGAAGAGCACTCGGAGGCTCCAACTGGTCCAGAATGCGGCCGCGCGGGTGATTATGGGGGCGATTCGGTGCACCCATGTAACACCTCTCCTGTGCGAGCTGCACTGGCTCCCAGTGGTCTTCTGGGTGCGATTCAAGGTGTTGGTCACCATCTTTAAAGCACCCCATGGCTTAGGACCTGGATACTTATGAGATTACCTTCTGCCACCGATGGCCTCCCAACAGTCAGTATGCTCCCACAGAGGGGGACTCCTCAGGGTGCCGTTGGTCAAATTATGTCGACTGGCGACTCCCAGGGGGAGAGCCTTCTCTGTGGGGGCTTCCGCCCTATGGAATGAATAACCCCTGGAGATACATATGATCCCTGATCTATGTACCTTTCGTCGTGGTCTTAAGACTTTACTGTTTCAACAGGCTGGGCTGGCTAAATAACGAATTTTAATGGGTGTTTTGGTTTTTGAGTTTTAAGATAGGGCCAAATTATTTAATATGTTTTAAACTGTTTTTAAATTTTGTGATATATGTCGTTTTTACTATGGCGGTGCACCGCCCTGAGTCCCTTGGGAGAAGGGCGGTATAAAAATGTAAATAATAAATAAATAAATAAATAAATTTGCTGATTAATTCTTTGTTTATAAGTTATAAGGAAAGATATTGAAGAGCCGTGGTGGCGCAGTGGTAAGAATGCAGTATCGCAGGCTAATTCTGCCGCCCGCCAGCAGTTCGATTTTCACTAGCTCAAGATTGACTCCGCCTTCCATCTTTTCGAGGTCAGTAAAATGAGGACCCACATTTTTGGGGGGGAATATGCTGACTCTGTAAAACAGCTTAGAGAGGGCTCTAAAGCACCGTGAAGCGGTGTATATAAGGCTAAGTGCTATTGCTATAAAGTAACCCCTGGGTTTGAAAACAACATATCGGACAATGGGCCTTGCTCTAAGCTGATAAGACCAACCCTAACTTCTCGTGGTCACTCACCTCACCTACGTTGCTTCCTCTGCTGGAGGAATACATAACTCGGTGACTTTTCGCAGCTTGTGAAGCTGCCTCCCAGCTGACACGGACCGACATATGGCTGATGTTAGAGAAGTGCAAATATCTTGGAGGGCTGAGGGCCACTGGAAGAAATGGTGCATGCGTCAGGTGTGAAAAAATCAGGACCACACATTAAGTTCCAGTTAAGATGATTTATTGTTCATGCCTTGACCCTAGTCCACTAAGATCACTGCCAAATTGGTGCTAGGTAAGAGTCGACAGAATTCAAGAGCGGTTGGGCTTAGAATTGCTAGTGGGAATGTAAGGACTCCAGGCTAATTCCTCCTTTGACTCCACCCCCAGGTTCCACCTGTCCTTCTCTTACATCATGATTTGTTGGCACATCTACTCTCTAGAGTCTGAAGCCAATCTAACTCTTAAATGGGTTCTCATGCAAGAAGGTCAGTCAATAAGACATCATTCAGAAAATACATGTTTCTTCTAAATAACTCTCATAAACCTCCACCATCTACCCCCGAAATACACATTCTTACAATTTCTCAAGTTATTACACTTAAACTGGGTTTATAAAACCCACTGAATCAACCCTGCATTCTGAGTTTGCATAATTCAGTGAACCAGTGGTGGGATTCAAATTTTTTTACTACAGGTTCTGTGGGCGTGGTTTGGTGGGCGTAGCATGGCTTGGTGGGCGTGGCTTGGTGGGTGTGGCAGGGGAAGGACACTGTTATACTGTTGACATCCGTTATAAAAATATCAAACAATTAGTGAAACAAGGTTTTGTAAGATTGCAATATGTGTCTACACATGATCAGATTGCTGATATGCTCAACAAACCACTTCCAGCAGCTCAGCACGAGTATCTGCGTAAGAAGATGTGCCTTAATTGATGGCTATACCTGATGTCCGCTCAACTGACAAAGAAGGGGTTGTCACTGCGTTATTTGTATTTGCCAGCTGAGCTTCCATTCTGAACATTACAGTAGCTTGCCAGAGAACTTTATCAACATAGATAAGGCTGTCTTGTGATTTCTGAGCTACTGTACATGTCTACATTCTTTCTTTCTAACTTTCTGATTTACTTTTTCCTTTGTCCTTCTGAGATAAACTGCCGGTAAGACGTAGTTAGCTAGTTTTTTTTACTTTTATAATAAAAATGTTTCTTAGAATGTATACTTCGGGTTTTCTTTCTTTGAGAGTATGCACCATGGAAAACAAGATCCATTCACCTCTAATTAATTACAGTTTCCCCAGGGGGGAAACGAGGCTGATTCACGCTTCGACAAAAATCTCCATTCCCACCCCACTCCAGGGGAAGGTTACTGCAAAATCCCCATTTCTTCCCAATCAGCTGGGACTCAAGAGGCAGAGAATAGATGGGAGCGGGGCCAGCCAGAGGTGGCATTTACCGGTTCTCCAAACTACTCAAAATTTCCGCTACCGGTTCTCCAGAACTGGTCAGAACCTGCTGAAACCATTTTTTACAGATCTTTTTTTTTTACAGATGCATCTGCTGTATCATGACTTGCCTTTTAAAGCGTGTTGTGTGAATACTTCCTTTCAGATCAGTTTCAGGGTCATTTTTTGAACAAGAACTAGGTTTGTTCTCTCTCCTTACGATTCCAGTTACAGATGGTTGGGAATCTGATCACTCATAAGTGTTTCACACATCTACTTCCCTGTTTCCCCGAAAATAAAACATCCCCTGATAATAAGCCCAATCGGGCTTTTGAGAGCAAGCGCTAAAATAAGCCTCCGCCCCAAAAATAAGCCCTCCCCGAAAATATTTAAATGCAGAGCTGGAAATCAGGTAAGACGGCAAGAGGAGCCCCATCTTGCTCCACGCACCCCATAATAGTAAGACCTCCCTGAAAATAAGGCCAAGTGCTTATTTCGAGGTTCAAAAAATATAAGACAGGGTCTTATTTTCGGGGAAACACGGGTAGCATTTCTCTCTAACCAGAAAGCATCCGATCAAAGCTGTCAAGATTTCCTTAGATTCTTAAGGTTGAAAACGCTATGAACCAGAAAAATGCATCGTATGACTTACAAGTAGTTTCTTGGATACTTGCTGGGTTGCTAGCATCTTCGCCATACATTGCATAAACTGCTAGCGAGTATTCAGTGCTGGGAGTCAAGCCCCTGATCCAAACTTCCGGCTGTTCTACTTTCAGCTGAAAAGACAGAGTGAAATATTTGGTGGCTGATGAATGGGAGGGAAGGAAGAGGGAGGGACAAAGGAAGCAAGGAAGTAAGGTGAGGAAAGAAAGAAAGAAAAGAGGGAGGGAGGAAGGATGGAAGAAGAATGGAGGAAGGAAGGAGGGAGGGAGAAGGGACGGAAGGAAGGAAGAAAAGGAAGGAAGGAAGAATGGAGGAAAGAAGGAAGGAGGGAGGGAGGAGGGAAGGAAGGAAGGAGGAAAGGAAGGAGGGAGGGAGAGAGGAGGGAGGAGGGAGGGAGGGAGGAAAGAAAGAAGAAGAAGGGAGGGAGGGAGGAGGGAGGGAGGGAGGAGGGAGAGACGAAGGAAGCAAGGAAGTAAGGTGAGGAAAGAAAGAAAGAAAGAAGGGAGGGAGAGAGGGAGGGAGGGAGGAAGAAGAATGGAGGAAGGAAGGAGGGAGGGAGAAGGGACGGAAGGAAGAAAAGGAAGGAAAGAAGAATGGAGGAAAGAAGGAAGGAGGGAGGGAGGAGGGAAGGAAGGAAGGAGAGAAGGAAGGAAGGAATGAAGGAAGGAAGGAATGAGGGGAGGAGGAAAGGAGGAAAGGAGGGAGGGAGGAAAGGAGGGAGGGAGAGAGGAGGGAGGGAGGAGGGAGGGAGGAAAGAAGGAAGAAGAAGGGAGGGAGGGAGGAGGGAGGGAAGAGGGAGAGACGAAGGAAGCAAAGAAGTAAGGGTGAGGAAAGAAAGAAAGAAGGGAGGGAAGGGAGAAGTGAAGGGAGGAAAGAATGGAGGAAAGAAGGAAGAAAGATGGAGGGAGGGAGGGAGGAGGAAGGAAAGGAGTGAACAAGCGAGGAGGGAGGGAGGGAGGAGGGAGGAAGGATAGTCCAACCTATTGAAGGTACATGACCTGGTCGTTGTGCACCTCCCTCTCTATGAGCTTGTTCAGAAATTGAAAAAGAAAAAAATACGGATTTATTAGCATAACCATGTGAGCAGATGGGCGATCCCTCTACAGACCGCAAATAAAGAAGTTCTTACTTTATCATGGAAACTTTGGGGAAAAGAAAAGATGGTGTGAGTTCGCAGAGACTTCATCTTAATGAATTCACGACGAAAACAAAGCCGGAGGGGGTCCTAGCTTAGCTCTCCAGATTCATTAAAATAGGTCCACGGGAAGCTAGCTTCCGTGATCATCTTCTGCCATTTACCCCACTAACACCCCAGCAACACTGTTATGTACGCACTGCCTTAAGTGTATTTGTAGCAACACATCTGGAAGATGGAAGAACCAAGCTGACATTTGTATTTTGTTCTCATCTCAAACTGTTTTATCTACATAGTTACGCATTCAGTGAACTGGTGTTTAACGCAGTTGACAAGGGAAACATTTCCTTAACTTGCTGTTCATAGAAACAAGGGTGTTTTAGAGTAGCGGAGAATCCTTGGAACTCTTGAACCCTGAGCTTCATAGCTTCTCTCCTGTTGGAATCTTAAGACTAGCCACATGTGGGCTGCAAACATTCGGATGGCCACTAGATGGAAGCAGATTCATAATTTTCTACATCTTTTTATTGCCACCATGTGGTCGTATGAATGGTTGCAGCTCCCGTATACAGGTAGTCCTCAACTTAAGACCACAATTTACATTGCTAAGTGAATTTTAATTTTGTTAATTGAGTCTGGCCCCCATTTCATGACTTTTCTTGCCACATTTGTTAAGTGAATCAGTGCAGTTGTTATACTAGAAACCCGGTTGTTAAGTGAATCTGGTTTCCCCATTGAGTTTGCTTCTCAGAGGTTGCAAACATAGACACATGACTCAGAGACACTGAAACCGTCATGAATGCGAGTCATCCGAAAGTAAATCATGTGACCATGGGAATGCTGCAGCGGTCGTAAGTCTGAAAAATGTTCATGTTGCTTTTTTCAGTGCCGTTGTAACTTCAAATGGTCAGTAAGTGAACTGTTGTAAATTGAGGATTACCTGTGCTTAGAAGTAACTCCTCATGTTGTTCTTGGGCCTGGTGAACTGTTCTGACTTAGGCTCCCTGAGAAATCACACGCTTAGTTCCAAAAAAACCTCTTTTATTTAAACGGCAGGTGAATTATGGTCATTCACAGCCCGTAATATTTCACAAACATTCTGTGAAGAGTCCGACAGATGTCTGCCACAGTCTTTCAAGGTAATACTGATTAGCACCCACCTTTATCTCCCTTGAAACGCTGCCAGAGACCCAACTGCCAATTAGTTTTGCAAGGCCAAACGAAGCGCAGAGTCAAATGGAGCTTCTCAGAGTTTGAACCGACCAGAATGAACAAATTGCTTCCTGCAATGGCTCCTGTCCTTTTGCTCCTCTCTTATGTCTTATGGGATGAGCCAATCATCTCCAAGCCTTACTCCCGAGTCGCCCCTTTTGTCTTAACTGTTCTTGCCTCCTGGCAGCTCTGTGCATGCATGCACTGGGAACAGGCTCCCCCTGTTCCTCTGCCTCACTGATGTCAGATTCCAGAGGCTCCAGAGTCAGCACATAGCTACCAGATGGCCCTGGCCCTCTCTCTGCCTCCAACGCAGAACCCTCGTCCGAGCTTTCCCCAGACTCCAGGACTGGCCCACGTTCCTCCCCAACCCCCTCACTATCCAAATCTGCTGCCAGCTCTGCTGGCCACTGGAGGGCCACAACATCAGGGGTGAAATCTAAAATTTGTTACTACTGGTTCTGTGGGTGTGGCTTGGTGGGGGTGGGGTTATGTGACTGGGTGGGCGTGGCCAACTTTTTTTTTTTTACTTTTAAAAGCATTTTTTCTACAACCTTAAGACGTTGCAGAAAAAAATGCTTTTAGAAGCCTCTGAGGATCAGGCAACTCAGCTGGGATCGGCAGAGGCTTTTAAAGGCATTTTTTTTCCCTATAACCTCTTTGGCCAAAGAGGTTGCAGAAAAAAATGCTTTTAAAGGTTAAAAAACCAGCCTCTGATGATCGCGCGGCTCAGCTGGGCATGGTGGGAGGAGGGGTCACAGGGTTTTTCGCTACGGGTTCTCTGAACCACCCACCACCATCGCTACCAGATCGGGCGATCCAGTCCAAACTGGGAGCATTTTGGTTTGGACTGGAGCCTGAGTAGCATAGGGGGCTAATGCCTCCTACTAAAGGCAGCAATTAACATCCAGCTGCCTGTTATTCTGCAAGTTCAATCCTAGCCAGGCTCAAGGTCGACTCAGCCTTCCATCCTTTCTAAGATGGGGAAATTGAGGACCCAGTTTGTGGGGGCAATAAGCTGACTTTGTATAAATATACAAAAGTATGAAGGCTATGGCTTAATGCATTGTAAGCCGCCCTGAGTCTCCAGAGAAGGGCGGCATATAAATTAAATTTTAAAAAAAAAATTACCCTTGGGGGGAAGGGAACGGCTGCCTCCTGCGCTGGCTACACCCATCCTTTCATTAGGACTTATTTTCAGGGGAGGGCATATATTTACACTCACCCCAAAAATGAGACTTGGCCTTATTTTCAGGACATATCGTATTTTCGGGGAAACACGGTACCTGTAGTTTGTTTATTGTTCCCCAGGCCCAAGAACCAAGAACAACAGATGGAGTTACCTCCAAGTAATGTCTTTATTGTCCCCATTCTTGTTCCCTGGTCCCAAGAAAATCACGTGGAGTTACTTCCAAGTAGTTTCTATATTCACCTACAGACAGAATCTTGCCAGACTAAAGCAGCTATCTGCAAAACTATAGATCTATTCTGCGAACTGCTAGGAAGGGGTCATCTTTGCCCTCTTCCTGCCTATTAGATATTCCAAACTCCATCGCCTCTTTGGCACTCTGGAAGGCATCCTTCTCCCTCCTGGGACTCCAGACTACATTCCACCCCAGAGTGGAATGCACAAGATGCCACAACGGACAGTGTGAGTGTAACTGAAGCACAAGTTCTTTACCTCTTTTGTATCATCTTCGGCGCCGTTGGGTGTTCCGGAAGACAGGATAAGATATTGCGTGGCCCCTTCAACTGGTTCCCACGTGAGCTTGATACTGTTGTGGCTGATCTCAGATGTTCTGAGAGAGCTGGGCGCAGACAGAGGTACTAGGATACGACATGAAAGCGATACACAGGTGAGTTACAAGAGGTGTGTTTCTGAGCAGATGTCCATTTTTCCAAAGACATAAATTTTAAGTCAAGTTTATACTGAAACCAAAGGCTAGCACTGATGGTGTTAGCTAGTTGGATAATGAAATATCTACAAGGAAACAACCAAGCTCAGAGAGCATCACGGACCCCATAGCTCTCCTTCTCCTCCTGGACCTGTGGTGGGATTCAGACGGTTCAGACCAGTTCGGGTTAACCAGAATAGAATAAGAAGTAGAGGAGAGGAGAGGAGAGGAGAGGAGAGGAGAGGAGAGGAGAGGAGAGGAGAGGAGAGGAGAGGAGAGGAGAGGAGAGGAGAGAAATAAGGAATGGGATGGAATGGAATGGGATGGGATGGAATGGAATGGAATAGAATAGAATAGAATAGAATAGAATAGAATAGAATAGAATAGAATAGAATAGAATAGAATAGAATAGAATAGAATAGAATAGAAATAAGGAATGGAGTGGAGTGGAGTGGAGTGGAGTGGAGTGGAGTGGAGTGGAGTGGAGTGGAGTGGAGTTGAATAGAATAGAATGGAATAGAATAGAATAGAATAGAATAATAGAATAGAATAGAATAAAATAGAATAGAATAGAATAGAATAGAATAGAATAGAATAGAATAGAATAGAATAGAATAGAATAGAATAGAATAGAATAGAATAGAATAGAATAGAATAGAATAGAATAGAATAGAATAGAAATAAGGAATGGAGTGGAGTGGAGTGGAGTGGAGTGGAGTGGAGTGGAGTGGAGTGGAGTGGAGTGGAGTGGAGTGGAGTTGAATAGAATAGAATAGAATAGAATAGAATAGAATAGAATAGAATAGAATAGAATAGAATAGAAATAAGGAATGGAATGGAATGGAATGGAATGGAGTGGAGTGGAGTGGAGTGGAGTGGAGTGGAGTGGAATAGAGTGGAGTAGAATAGAGTAGAATAGAACAGAATTAGAATAGAAATAAGGAATAGAATAGAATAGAATAGAATAGAATAGAATAGAATAGAATAGAATAGAATAGAATAGAATAGAATAGAATAGAATAGAATAGAATAGAAAACAGAGTTGGAAGGGACCTTGGAGGTCTTCTAGTCCAGCCCCCTGCTCAGGCAGGAAATCCTATACCATTTCAGACAAATGGTTATCCAATCTCTTCGTAAAAACTTCCAGTGTTGAAGCATTCACATCTTCTGGAGGCGAGTTGTTCCACTGATTAATTGTCCTCATTGTCAGGAAATTTCTCCTTAGTTCTAAGTTGCTTTGAGATATTGGAAGACTGGGATATTGGTGTGATTCACTTAACAACAGCCCTGCTTAGCCACAGATATTCTGGTTGTAAGTTGAGACTGCCTATAAGATACGAAGCTGAAGTATCAAATTTTAAACCACCCCAAGAGTCAATAAGGAAAACAGAATTCTCTTTGGCAAGGCACAAAATATTTGGAAATAACAGTCAGCGGACTCAGCAGACTGTTAACCAACCCTGTGCAAAAATCTCAAAATGAAGACTATTTTTTAAATCGATGCAGTAAACAAATCCTGGCCCTGGACTCTCGCAGAGCTGAAGATGCTCATACCAGAAATCAATCACCAATTCTTGAAGTAATGCATTTTTTATTGTGGCCTTTAGCCGATCAACAATACAATAAATCCCCCGATCGAAGTGCGCTTTTCAAAATAAATAAAAATCAGCTTAACAAAGTCGGCGTAGTTACACCATCGGTGATGCCTGGCCTTTGCAACGATAACGGTAATAATAAAAATGCTTTTTTTTCTAGGTACTGTATATCTGGGCTCATGTCTGCGGGATCGTAAGTTACATAAAACAATTCATTTCTTCCTGAGAAATTCAAAAGGAGGAGAGCTGCAGCCTTGTATCACCATAAATTACAGGTAGTCCTCGACTTATGACCGCAGTGGAGCCCAACATTTCTGTTGTTAAGCGAGACATTTGTTAAGGGAATTTTGTCCCATTTTACGACCTTTCTTGACACCATTGTTAAGTGAATCGCTGAGGTTGTTAAATTAGTAACATGGTTGTTAAGTGAATCTGGCTTCCCCATTGGCTTTGCTTGTCAGAAGGTCACAAAAGGGGGATCGCATGACTCGGAGACGTTGCAACCGTCATAAATATGAGTCAGTTGCCAAGCCTTTGAATTCTGATCACGTGGTCACAGGGATGCTGCAATGGTCATAAGTATGAAAAAGAGTCATAAGATACTTTCTTCACTGCCGTTGTAACTTCATATGGTCACTAAATGATCTGTTGTAAGTTGAGGACTACCTGTATTCTATTATGAGGAAGATTTGCTAAAGTTCTGAAGGCACCTGAGTCACAGGAGTATAAAAACCCCAGAGAAGTATTTTTTCAAACATAGCAACTTTAAGATGCGTGGACTTCAATTCCCAGAATTCCCTAGCCAGCATGGGAACGAACTGACTTTCTGGTAAAGTCCAGTTGCTTCTTGAAAAAGCATCTTTGAGACAACCATGAGCTGGGTGACTGAGACTCTCCATAGACACTGAAGTGGTATATTCAGAATTAAGAGCCTTGGTAGCGCAGCGGACTGAAGTGCTGTTAAAGTAGCACTTAGCTGCCAGCTGCCTGCAATTACTGCAAGTTCGAATCTCACCAGACTCAAGGTTGATTCAGCCTTCCATCCTTCCGAGATAGGTAAAATGAGGACCCGGATTGTGGGGGCAATAAGCTGACTTTGTATAAAAAAGAACACCACTTAGGGGGGGCCGAAAGCCCTACTAAGCAGGTATATACAAAAGCATGAAGGCTATTGCTTAACGCATTGTAAGCTGCCCTGAGTCTCCGGAGAAGGGCGGCATATAAATCAAACCAATCGAGACTGAGTAGCGTAGGGGGCTAATGCCTCCTACTAAAGGCAGCAATTAACATCCAGCTGCCTGCAATTTCTGCGAGTTCAATCCTAGCCAGGCTCAAGGTTGACTCAGCCTTCCATCCTTTCTAAGGTAGGTAAAATGAGGACCCAATTTGTGGGGGCAATAAACTGACTTTGTATAAAATATACAAAAGTATGAAGGCTATTGCTTAACGCACTATAAGCTGCCCTGAGTTTCCGGAGAAGGGCGGCATATAAATCAAATTAAAAGAGAGAGAGAGAGAGAGAGAGAGAGAGAGAGAGATAACAGAGTTGCAAAGGATCCTGGAGGTCTTTTAGACCAACTCCTGGCCCAAACAGGAGACCCTATACCATCTCAGACAAATGGCTGTCTATTCTCTTCTTGAAAACCTCCAGTGATAGAGGTTTCTCTGTGCTTTCTCTGTGACAGCCCCTCAAGTACTAGAAGATAGCTATCTCATCACCTCTTGATCCTTCTCTTTGTTAGACTAGGCATAACTAATTCCCTCAATTGTTCATTGTACTCCAATCATCTTAGTTGCTCTTCTCTGCACTCTTTCTAGAGTCTCATCGTTCCTATCACCCATCTTCTCCCACTTAGGACTGTATGACTGTAACTTTGTTGCTGGTATCCTTAAGATTTATATTGACTGTTTTCCTATGACTATCATTAAGTGTTGTACCTCATGATTCCTGACGAATATATCATTTCTTTCATGTACTCCGAGAGCATATGCACCAAGACAAATTCCTTGTGTGTCCAATCACATTTGGCCAATAAAGAATTCTATTCTATTCTATTCTATTCTATTTCTATTCTATTCTATTCTATTCTATTCTGTTCTGTTCTGTTCTGTTCTGTTCTGTTCTGTTCTGTTCTGTTCTGTTCTGTTCTGTTCTGTTCTGTTCTGTTCTATTCAATTCTATTCTATTCTATTCTATTCTATTCTATTCTATTCTATTCTATTCTATTCTATTCTATTCTATTCTATTCCATTCTATTCTCAGCATCCTTTTTTTTGTGATGACCAGAATTGGACTCAATATTCACGTGTGGCCTTACCAGTGCAGTATAAAGTAGTACTGTCCCTTCTCATGATAGCAATAGCAATAGCACTTAGACTTATATGCCGCTTCACAGTGCTTTATAGCCCTCTTTAAGCACTTTTACAGAGTCAGCCTATTGTCCCCAACAATCTGGGTCCTCATGTTACAGACCTCGGAAGGATGGAAGGCAGAGTTAACCTTGAGCTGGTCAGAATCGAACTGCTGGCAATAATTAGCCTGCAATACTGCATTCCAACCACTGCGCCACCATGGCTCTTAATGATCCTGATACTATCCCTCTGTTGATGGAGCCTGGGATTGTGTTTCGTTTTTGTTTCTGCTTGATATTGTAAAGACATGGGGGACCCCACGACTTACGTGTCGAACTGATGCCTCTGAGACCGTCTCCCACAGCATTCTCATAAACAGGGAAGACTGAAACCAGGTATTCCGTCTGGGGTGTCAAATTAAGGAGCTCCACACTCGACGTGGCTCCATCCAGAACAACCTGAAAATAGACGAGAAGGTTGCAGCCCAACCACTCCGAGTGAAAACCCAGTCCTCAAGTCTCCTTGTAGGGGTGGCCTGACAAATTATTATTTAACTTTTAAATAGCTTTGATTCTGAAGACGATGCCTGAGGATAACATGGTTAGCCAAGAAAGTAAACAAAATGGATCTTAGAACAAGTCAACCAGAGTTCTCATTCAAGGTACAAATAACTAGAGCCTGAGTAGTGTAGGGGGTTAATGCCTCCTACTAAAGGCAGCAATTAACATCCAGCTGCCTGTAATTCTGTAATTCTGTGAGTTCAATCCTAGCCAGGCTCAAAGTCGACTCAGCCTTCCATCCTTTCTAAGGTGGGTAAATTGAGGACCCAGTTTGTGGGGGCAATAAGCTGACTTTGTATAAATATACAAAAATATGAAGGCTATTGCTTAACGCATTGTAAGCCGCCCTGAGTCTCCGGAGAAGGGCGGCATATAAATCAAATTTAAAAAAAAACTAGGCTTAGACTATTGAATTTTGGACACATTGCTTGTGGTTCCTTTGAGAAGTCCACAATGGTGTGAAAAGTTGAAGGGAAGACAAGAAAAGGATTAATAGAAGAGGGTATTTGTAGCTCAGGGTTGAACTATGGAGTTCTTGATAAAAAATGACAGAAAAGCTCTACAGAGAATTATTAAAACTGCCCAGAAGATCATTGAGCTCCAGCTTCCAGCCCTGGATGACATCTTCACATCTCGCCATTTGAGGAAGTTGCACAACATTCTCAGAGACTTTTCCCATCCTGCTTACAATCTTTTTGGACTGTTGCCTTCTGGCAGAAGATACAGAATAAGGAAACCTCGGACCACACGTCTTCTGAATAGTTTTTATCCCAGAGCTATAATTGCACTCAACAATGAACTAAAGGGCCACCATCAGTGAGCTGTTGAACAGCATTACTTGGTCTGTTGTGTGGATGTTTGAGTGGTTTAGGGGTGGGGAATATTTGTGTGTGTGTGTGTGTGTGTGTGTGGATTGTCATGCGTGTTGGGCTTGGTCTCTGGGTATTATGTGACTCTCGTTGTATGGGTAAACTGTGTATATATACGTACAATGATAATAAACTTTAAATTTAAACTTGATGCTCTTTTTTTAAAAATTTGATTTATATGCCACCCTACTCCAGAGACTCAGGGCGTCTTACAATGCGTTAAGCAATAGCCTTCATACTTTTGTGTATTTATACAAAGTCAGCTTATTCCCCCCACAAACTGGATCCTCATTTTACCTACCTTAGAAAGGATGGAAGGCTGAGTCAACCTTGAGCCTGGTGAGATTCGAACTTACAGTAATTGCAGACAGCTGATGTTAATCACAATGCTTTAGTCTGCTGAGCCACCAGGCCCTTAGTCTGATCTTGGTGGTTTTCTTACAAATGTTTCATTATCAAACTAGGTAACGTCAGCATTACAAGAAGGGAGGGCTGTTTGTGGAGTGGAAGAGGAGAAGGAGGGGAGGAGGAGGAGGAGGAGGAGAGAGGAGGGGCATCAGAAGGAGGAGAATCAGGAGGAGGAGGTCCTTGGTGTACTTCGATGCTGGTGGCTTACTTGTATACATTTCATTACCAAACTAGGTAACATCATCAATGCCAGCATGAAAAGTCTACAAGGAAAGAACCAAGCTCAGAGAACATCAAAGGACCCCATAAGAAGAGGATTATTCATAACAAAGGGGGTGAAAATATAGAAATGTTGAAAGAACCTGGTTGGGGACAGATAATTCTGGAGGAAATTGATCTCGGTCACACATGATCGATCATTCAGTATCCATTTGGATGGGTCATCTTAAGACATCAACCATAAGATTGACCTACCTCTTTGGGAATTCCACCTCGGGAAGGATAATAGACCACTCTGTATCTCTGGGGTGTTATGAGTGGTGAGTTCCAGATGAGGTGCATACTTCTGGAAGTAACTTCTTTTAACAGGAGATTGGTTGGACTTAAGTGGACCCCGGATTTCGCTGGCATGGTTTTCAATGGATCCCCTGAAACATCCAAGCAATGGGTACCATGTTATTTAGGTTTGGGGAAAACTGGATTCATTCACTGATGTGTTCGTTTTGCTCAACTTATCTGTTCACCTCTGTACTCTATGGCCGTACTCTATGGTTGCAGGAACTGGGTATGTCTAGTGACTATTGAAGAGAAGGACCAGGGGTGACATGATAGCAGACTTCCAATATCTAAGGGGCTGCCCCAAAGAACAGGACAAAGAGCAACGGATGGAAACTATTCAGGGAGAGAAGCAACCTAGAACTAAGGAGAAATTTCTTGAACAGTTAGTACAATTAACCAGTGGGACAACTTGCCTCCAGAAGTCATGGGTGCTCCATCACTGGAGGCTTTCAAGAAGAGATGGTGTCTGAAATGATCTAGGGTCTCTTGTTTGAGTAGGAGTTTGGACTAAAAGACTTTCAAGGCCCTATCCAACTCCGTTATTCTGTTACGTCAAAGCAAATCCAAAAAAAACACCAACCCCGTTTTGCCCTGGATATGAAATATATTCTTTCAAGTCTGAAATTGTTTTCTCGTGTTCTAAACTGTCTTTTTCCATGTACAGTGGATTCCTTGGGCCATTTTGGGGAACGTTTAAACTATTTCAAGCTTGATAGAACACCCAAATGATTGAAGTGAACTCATAAAAAGTTCCAGGCATTTTTAATTCAAAGTGGTTCAAAACGTTCTGGATATGCCTAAGGTAAAGCCGATTAGATGAGTTGACAAATTAGGCTGTTCAAAGCCAAGGTCTTAGTCAGAGATTAAAACAGTAGGAAGAAAAAAAAAATCTAACATACATTTTAAAAAATCGAGGTGGTAAAGCAAGGTGGCTGGATCTGTTTACTGTTAGGGCTATGAATAAATACCTATTCACAGCTTGAAGGGAGGCTAAAATATTGGTTAAGAATGGCATCGTTTTTCCCAATGAAAAACAACTTAATGTAAACGATGAGCTTTCTTTATTTCCTCTCTTCGCGGTAGAATTTGATTCACATCCCCTGCAACAAGAATTGTTTCGTAGGCTGCAAAATGCAAAATGATTCCCATTTTGGTACAGGAAATGAAGTTTTCTGAGAGGAATTAATCTTATTGTTGAAAAAAAATGATCATGAAAAACCACATTCATCCCTAAAGTATCTAAATATTAAAAAGATATGGATTGTATTTCTGCGTAAGAGGCCGACTGTCAATTCACAAAGCTTTCCTGGCCTGCTCCTGAGTTGCCATAGGCAGGAGGATGGGGAATTGCAGCCTCGCAGCTGCATCGAGGAATTTGCACTACAGTCAAAACAAAACACATCCTAGCAGGCCAAAGTCAAGGCCATCTCCACAGGGACCCACAACAGCCGGAGGGAGTGACTTCTACAACCCGCTAATTTGCTTCGTTGGGGAATGTAACTGATAGCACACCACATTCATCCCTATTAAAAAGATGTAGATTGTATTTCTGCGTAAGAGGCCAACTGACAACTCGCGAAGCTTTCCTGACCTGCTCCTGAGTTGCCATAAGCAGGAGGATAGGGTATTGCAGCCTCGCAGCTGCATCGAGGAATTTGCACCACGGTCAAAACAAAACACATCTTAGCAAGCAAGAAGTCAAGGCCATCTCCACCGGGACCCACAACAGCTGGAGGGAGTGACCCGCTAATTTGCTTCCTTGGGGAATGTAACTGATGGCACACCTTGGGGGGAGGGGAAAACAGGGTCAGAGGCAAGGCGTGAACCAAGTGAAGTTAGAGCTGGCTTCACTTGGTCACATGGCGCTCCTAATAAACAGCTGGATTTTTCTTGAAACTTTGTTTGAGGCTCCTGCTTTTATTAGGGCATCGGTTGGAACCCTGACACCAACAGGGTGTTCTTGGGATGGAGAGGTTTGTAAATGCATGGCTAAGCCCCACCCCTTTTTATATGCATCATCATAGCCCCATCCACCATCTTGACTTTTTTGACCTCCCTCCTGGTGCCTCTGGGGCCAGTTGAGTGACTCAGCAGGGGTGAATTCTAAATTCAGGCAGGCAGTGATGTTAAAGAAATGGGGTCAGCCCCACAAGCAATCAGAGATGACCTTTGTGCTCTCTGAATTTAGCAGTTTTCTTACAGGCATTTCACTGCCCAAATCAGGTAACATCATCTACTCATCTAACACTGATGATGTTAGCTAGCTGGGTAATGAAACGTCTTCAAGTTCAGAGAGTAGCGAGGTCCCCACGGTTCAACCCAGATCTACAAAGATTCTCCTTTATTGGTATCACCTATATTCTTCTGGTCCTTCTCCTTGATCCAAGCGCATAAGAGCCACGTGAGTTGGCTGACCAGAGAACGAAGCAGAGGAAAATCCACCACATTGTAGACGGTCATCTCGAGCGGTTCGGAGGCCACTTGGCGCAGCTCTGTTTCATCGGCATTTTTCACCCCTAAAACAAAAAGGAAACGTGAGGACCTGGAGGTACGGAGATTCTCAATCATCCAGGTTGTGGTTGTCGCAAAGGTGCTTTTCCAAAAGGCAACTGGGATTTCTTCATTTTTGCTTCAAGACGCTCCACTTCTCATCCAAGAAGCTTCTTCAAGTTCTTCAGCTCTGGGAATGAACATTGAGTCTTGCCACCAGCAACATCTGCTGTCAAAAAGGCAAGATGGTGGTTGCAATGGCCATCTTGGCTGTTTGATCTACCTCAGGGGTCAGCAACTTGCGGCTCTGCAGCCGCATGTGGCTCTTTCACCCCTCTGCTGCAGCTCCCTGTCACTCAAAATATGCGTCACAACCGCCAATGTACGACATCTGCCAGCATGCAGTTTATTGAGCTTTTAACCATGGTAGGCCAACCATGGATAAATCCAAGAAAAGAAAAGTTTCAGAAGAAAACAGAACATTTAATTCAACTACATATGCTAGTTTTGTGGCCGCTCAAGAAATAGTCAGGCACGGGAAGGGTTTTGTGGCTCCCGGTGTTTTCTTTTCTGTGGGAAACGGGTCCAAATGGCTCTTTGAGTGTTTAAGGTTGCAGATCCCTGGCCTACCTCCTTTCCATCTAGGCTGCTGTTTACCATTTTTCGGTGGAGCATTTGGCAAGAATAATATCCACCAGTAAATAGCCCAAATGATTACTGTAAGGAGTACCCTGATTTGGGGTTCCAATCAACCATCTATTTCTTGACGATATTTCCCTAGTTTGTGTAATGCAACATCTGCCAGAAAACAATTAAGCTTAGAGAGCACCAAGGACCCCTCAAATCATCCTACCAGCCATGCTTTTACTAGACTTGCTCTCCATTTGATCCCTATTTTCTCTCTTTGGATTTTCTTTTTCTTTTCTTTTTTCTTTTTTGCAGAAAAAAAGCAACATTCTTGTCCAGTGTATTTTCCACTTTGTTCAATTCCTTCTCATCCTTCTCTTTTCTATTCCTTCTTCCCTTCTCCATCTCCCTTCCTTCTCCTCCTCCCCTTCTCCTGGTCCTTCCTCTTCCCCCCCTCCTCCTCATCCCTGCCTCCCTTTGCTTCTCCATCTCCCCTTCAGCTCCTTCTTCTCCTTCTTTTTCTCCTTTGTCTTCACTTCTCCTTCCTTCTGTCCTCCTTCTTCTCTTCCTCCCTATCTCCATCTTCCTTCCTTCTCCTCTTCCTCCTTCTTCTCCATCTTTTCCCCCTCCCCGTCCTCCTCTTTCTCCTCTTCTCCTCTTTGTCCCTTCCTTCTACTTCTCCATCTTCCTCTCCTTCTCTTCCTCCTCTCCTCCTTCCCTCTTCTCTTCCCTCTTTGTCTTCTCCTCATCCCTTCTCCCCCGCCCCTTCTCCTCTCCTTCTCTTCCGCCTCCTTTAGAGCTCTTTTCCCTAGAGATATTTTGTGCTACAGAATTCTCCGAGAAGTATCCCTCCTAATTATGGGTGGCATTGTTTGGGTGACCTCCCCACGAACAACACATTTAAACCAGCGGTGGGTTTCAGATTATTTTACTACCGGTTCGCCGTGCACACACATACTCACTTCATGCACATGTGTGCCCAGTTCACTCACACGCCCAGTTCACTCACACGCCTGCCTTTCGCACATACGCCCAGCCTCAAAAACATACCTAAATAGGAAAGCATAGAGCAGCCCCATCCATAATTTCTGCTACCAGTTCAGGCAAACCGGTCTGAACCAGCTGTATTCCACCTCTGATTTAAACATAGGCTAACAAAGCACAGCTCCTGCCTTCTCATAACATGTTGTGTCCCGACTAACAAACTCTATGGTGGCACAATGGGATAGTCTGAATAAAAAAACCTGCCATAAAGGATTCCCCTACCCCAGTGATGGTTAATCTTTTTGGTGTCAAGTGCCCAAAGCGTGCGTGTGCACATGCGAATGCACGCATGTGTGCCCAAATGTAATGCCACTGCCCACCTGCACATGCCCCCCACCCCACACATGTGCATGCATCCACTGCGCATGTGCCCGGCCCCCTTGCACCCCATTTTGGCTTCCAGGTTGGTGCAGGAGGCCTTCCAGGCTCAAAATGTGGTGCAGGGAGGCATGCACACGCGAACCCCCAAAATCCAGTGTGAGTGCCCCTGCGTATGCACCCCAGCCCCCGTGCTTGCATGCATGAGTCCCTCG
The DNA here is from genome assembly GCA_038048745.1 of Coluber constrictor foxii. NCBI lineage: Eukaryota > Metazoa > Chordata > Lepidosauria > Squamata > Colubridae > Coluber > Coluber constrictor. The sequence continues at coordinate 9,929,455 of CM075960.1, forward strand.
CATGTGCCTCCCACACATGCATGGCAGAGACCCAAAGACCAGCTGGCCAGCAGGAGGCGCACGCACACGCACATTCGCAGTAGAGCTGAGCTGGGGCGACAGTGGGCATGCCCGCAGAGGGGGTTCTACATGCCACCTGTGGCACACGTGACATAGGTTCACCATCACAACCCTACCCATACACAACCCCACTCCATTTCAGCTCAATCCAGCAGAATTGCATAAATCTAACACAAAACCTACTTCAATGACATTTAGTAGATTCGTATGTGAAGCCCCTCAATATTTATATCTATCCAGGAGCCTTTCAGATACAAGGGACTACAGTTCAAATCAATCCAGTCAACATTCATCATAGCCAAAGCAGCCAGGGATAATGGAACTTGTAGTTCAAACTATTTCTTAGCAGGAGACTGGAGAAAGGCTCTTGGAATAGAAATAACTGTTTAGTTTGTGGAAGATTTCAGCTTGCGTAGGGAGGCACCGCCATCTTGTGGTCGGATCAGGTATTGGCATGAGACAGAGTATTAGAGGGTTTTGAAGCGGTGAATTTATTTTATTTATTTATTTATTTATTTATTTATTTATTAGTTCAATTTATATGCCGCCCTTCTCCGAAGACTCAGGGCGGCTTACAATAGCCTTCATACTTTTGTATATACCTGTTTAGTAGGGCTTTCGGCCCCCCCAAGTGGTGTTCTTTTTTATACAAAGTCAGCTTATTGCCCCCACAATCCAGGTCCTCATTTTACCTACCTCGAAAGGATGGAAGGCTGAGTCAACCTTGAGCCTGGTGAGATTCGATCTTGCAGTAATTGCAGGCAGCTGGTGTTACTTTAACAGCACTTTAATCTGCTGCGCTACCAAGGCTCAGCAGGTGAAGAGGAGTGGACTTCAACTCCCAGAATTCCCCACGACTTGGGTCTGGGGCAGTGGTGGGTTCCTCCCAGTTCAGCCCGGTTCAGCCGAGCCGGTAGCGGTGACGATCTGACGTCACTGAACCGGTTTTCCTTGTCCGGGAGCTGGCCCTCCTGCCAACCCCTGCATTATTCTTACCTTTCATTTCTTCTTTTTTAGCTCAGCTGATAGGTGCAGCAGAGTGGATTGCCGCACCTCAGCTGGGCAGATTCCCAACACGTTTGCGTGAAGCGCAAGTTTGCGAAGCGTGTGCACAAGAGAACCGGTAGTAAAGCCGGTTAGAACCAACCACTGGTCTGGGGGACTCACCCACAGCGAATATCTTGATTCCCATATTCTTCAAGGTCTGGGCAGGTGGGCTGGCATCATCCTGAGATTTGCCATCAGTCAAAAGGATGAGGAGTTTAGAAGCTTCAGGCCTCGCGCCCACGTCTTCCTTCAGATTATGCTCTAGGACGTGAGTAAGCGCCAATCCTTGGATGGAGAAAAAAAGAGGGAAGGAAGAAATTATAGTTAGAAGAAAAGGAATGAGATGTAATTCAGGTCCCTGTTTCTCCCTTTTCTTAAATCTGGGCGAAAGGGGTTTTTCACCACCCTGCCTCTTTCTGTAAAGGGTGACAAACATTGCAAAATGTTTTACAGGTGAGTCCTCGACTTACGACCACAACCAAACCCAAAATTTATGCTGCTAAGCAAGACGTTTGTTAAATGAGTTTTGCCCTGTTTTACGAGCTTTCTTGCCCACAGATGTTAAGTGAATCACTGCAGTCGTTATATCAGTAATACGGTTGTTAAGTGACTCTGGCTTCCCCCATTGGCTTTGCTCGTCGGAAGGTCGCCAAAGGCGAACACGTGACTCCGGGACGCTGCAACAGCTATAAATACAAGTAGTCCTCGACTTACAATAGTTCATTTAGTGACCGTTCGAAGTTACAACTGCAGTGAAAAAAGTGACTTAGGACCATTTTTCACCCTTATGACCGTTGCAGCATCCTCATGGCCAGGTGATTTACATTTGGATGATTGACAACTGACTCACATTTATGACGGTTGCAACGTCCCAGGCAGTGATGGGATTCAGCCAGTTCGAGCCAGTTCGGGCGAACCGGTAGTGAAATTGCTGGCTGCTCCAACCATCCCCACCCTTTCTAGGAGTCCCCATGTGCCCCATTTTGGCTCCCAGGTAAGTGCAGGAAAGCCTCCTAGGCCCAAAATGGGGTGTGGGAATACACACCGCCCCCCCCCAGACTGTTTTCACTCCCAAGAGGCTTCAGGGAGGCCTCTTAGGCCCAAAACGGGGTGCGGGGGATGGCACGTCCCCCCGTGGTCCATTTTTGCTCCCAAGGGGGTGCAGGAGACCGGGTGCTACATGTCACACCCCCTTGCCATGCCCACCATGGCCACCCCCACCCAGCCAGTCATTAGGGCAGAAAACTGGTTGTTAAATTATTTGAATCCCACCACTGGTCCCGGGATCTTGTGATCTCCTTTTGTGACCTTCTGATGAGCAAAGTCAAATTGAAAGAGCCTGGTGGCGCAGCAGATTAAAGCCTGTTATTAACATTCAGCTGTCTGCAATTAGTGTAAGTTCGAATCTCACCAGGCTCAAGGTTGACTCAGCCTTCCATCCTTTCTAAGGTAGGTAAATTGAGGACCCAGTTTGTGGGGGCAATAAGCTGACTTTGTATAAATATACAGAAGTATGAAGGCTATTGCTTAATGCATTGTAAGTCGCCCTGAGTCTCCGGAGAAGGGCGGCATATAAATCAATTTTTTTCAAAAAAATCGGGAAACCTTAGCAACCTTGTAACTAACTTAACAACTGCAGTGATTCACTTAAGAACCGTGGTGAGAAAGATCGTAAAATGGGGCAAAACTCACTTAATAAATGTCAACACCCAACCGTTCCTAGTTCCTAGGCTGTAGTCCCCTTCTGTTCTGCCCCAGCTACAGACCCCAAAGAACGCAGCACACACAAAGTCTGTACAAACCTTAGTTTGCTAAATTAAATCAGTCTTTTTTCAAACAAAGGCTGTTAATTAACTTTCTTAACCGCCTACAAGAATCCAAAGAATAAATAATCATAATTTTACTATGGTTGGCAGAAAGCCCTGAAGCAATTTGCAGAGAATTAAGATCAAGACACGAAGGAGAGTGAACGAAGTTGTTCCCTGCAAATTGCCTCAGTCGTTGTCCTTCCTTAAATAGGCTAAGGGAGTGGCCAATTAGCCCCAAGCCTTACTCTCGAGGAGACCTCCTCCTGAGGAGCCAATCCTGCCTTTTGGCAGCTGTGCATCAAGAAGAGGCTCCTCCTCTTCATCCTCTTCACTTAAAGAGCTTCTTGAGGTTCTGAAGGTCCTGGCTGAATCCCCGCCTCTGACACCACATCTTCTCCAGCCTCCTCACTGTCCGACTCGAGTGCCAGCTGCACAGTCTGCTGGCGCAACACCACACCAGACTCCTTGCTGTCGGAATCAGCTATTAGCTGCACAGGCCACTGACGGGCCACAACATCCTCCTTCTCTCCCATCCCACCATGGGGAAAGTTTACCTACCACCTCCAGAGAGCTGAGGTAATCAATTTACCTGTGAAGGTGTTCCCTCCCTTGTAGCGCAAATTCCGAATGGCTTCGGACACCTGCTCCCAGGTGGAATACGTATTCAGGTCCCATTCCGTCCGTGGGTCGCTACTGTACTGGGACAAGCCTGAAAGAAACGACAAGGAAAAGGGGTCAGAAAGAAAACTGGGTTTTTTTTCCACGTTTTTCTTTCTTTTTTCATTTTGCTGCAATTTCTGCTCTTTTCTTTTCTTTTTTTTAAAGTGTAGTTTATATTAATATTTTGTTATGTTTGTTAAAAATAAAAACCAATACAATTTTTTAAAAATTCTTGTTTTTTTTCCCCCTGCATTTTTTCCTGCACTTATCCTTTTCTAGTTGAGTTTATATTAGTTTTAATTTGTTTATTAAAAAATTCAATATAATTACTTCTTTTTTTAAAAAAAAAATTCTTCTACTTTACTCCTTTTTGTGTGTGCACTCTTCTTTCCAGTTTAGTTTTTCTCTACTGATTAAAATGTCAATACAATAACATTTTTTCTTTTGCATGCCCTTTCTGCCTTTTTCTTTCCCTTTTTCTGAATTGAGATTTTAGTAAACATTTCAATAAAATAATTTTTAAGAAAGAAAGAAAGAAAGGAAGGAAGGAAGGAAGGAAGGAAGGAAGGAAGGAAGGAAGGAAGGAAGGAAGGAAGGAAGGAAGGAAGGAAGGAAGGAAGGCGGGCCATCATGTGGAAGATGTAAAACAGCAACCAAAGTATCAGGGTTCCCACAGATGCCCTAATTAAATCATGAGTCTAGAGTCAAGCTTCAAAAGAAATCCAGTTATTTATTAGGAGCTTCATGTCGACATGTTCCCAGGTGAAACCAGCTCTGCCCCTATGTAATTTACACCCCAATTATGACCATTTCCCCCCTCCTCCAGGGTGTATCGTCAATCACATTCACCAATGGAGAAATTTCGTGGGTTGTAGAGACCATTCTCCTCAGCCTGCTGTGGGTAACCCTGGGAGACAGCCTTGAGAGAGATAAGTCTGGAATGTGCATCTATCTTTGACTGCCATGCCGGTTTGTCAGTTTCCCATCCCTCCTTGCTTATGGCAACTCGAGAGCAGGCCAGGAATGCTTTGCCAGTTGACAAAGAGTAGTTCCTGAATTCTTTGAAAACCTGTCTCTTCTAAGTCTAGACCTTTTCTATTTTTGCAACTTCTTGAGATGCAATTACCAATGAATTCATTACTATCATAACAATGCAATAAATGATTTTAGGAGACCAAAGAGTCTCTGCCATAATGATATATGTTGCCGTGTCCTTGGTTTGGTAGAAAACATGTTTTTTTCCCCCCAAAACTGAATCATTCCTGAATTTGAATCCTGCAAAAAAAAAAAAAAAAAAAGCCACTCACCGACTCTGATCTTATCCTCAGCAATATTGAAAGGTGCCAGCAAAGCTGCCAGGAATTCTCGAATGAGTCCAAAATTGTTGCGTCCGATACTCCAAGATCCGTCCACCAGCAGGATAATATCAGTCGCAGCAGAGGTATCGCACTGGAAATGGGAAACTATGAAAAGAAACAGAGTCAGGGAGGAGGAGGGGGGAGGGGAGAAAGGGAAAAGGAAGAGAGGAGGAGGAAGGGAAAAGGAAGAGAGGAGGAGAAAGGGAAAAGGAAGGAAGAAGGAGGAAGGGAAAAGGAAGAGAGGAGGAGGAAGGGAAAAGGAAGAGAGGAGGAGGAGGGGAAAAGGAAGGAAGAAGGAGGAAGGGAAAAGGAAGAGAGGAGGGAGAAAGGGAAAAGGAAGAGAGAAAGAGGGGGAGGGGGAGGGGAGGGGGAGGGGAGAGGGAGAAGAAAGGGAAAAGGAAGAGAGGAGGAGGAAGGGAAAAGGAAGAGAGGAGGAGAAGGGAAAAAGGAAGAAAGAAGGAGGAAGGGAAAATGAAGAGAGGAGAAGGAAGTGAAAAGGAAAGAAGAGGAGGAGAAGGAGAAGGAGCAGGAGGAGGAGGAGGAGGAGGAGGAGGAGGAGGAGGAGGAGGAGGAGGAGGAGGAGGAGGAGGAGGAGGAGAAGGAGATGAATTTGCATGTCTAACTGAATTGTTTAAAAATGCAGCTGAGATTTCTACAGCATTAAAAGGAGAGAACTTACTTATTCTGAAATTATTAGTGAGGATTCAAACACCAGGTCCAAAATACAGGTAATCCTCAACTTAGGACCACAGTAAATTTCTGTTGCTAAGAAAGGCAAATGGAGGCATCCTCAATTTTGTGTCCCTTTTTGTCGTGGTGGCTAAGCGAATCACTGCAATTGTTAAGTGAATCATGGGTTGTTAAGTGAATCCGCCCTCCCCCATTGACTTTGCTCATCAGAAGCCACCTTTGAAGGTCACATGTGTGATCAACTGACCCCAGGATGATGCACCCATTGAAAATACATGCCGGTTGCCAAGGGCTCAAATTTTGACCCCTTGACCGTGAGGATGCCATAACAGTCATAAGTACGAGGACTAGTCATAAGTCACTTTTTTTCAGTAATGCTGTAACTTTAAACAATCACTACTCGAATGGTTGTAAGCAGAGATGGTATTCAGCCAGTTCGGATTGGTTCAAGCGAACCAGTAGCGGAAATTTTACCTGGGGCGCCGAACCGGCAAATACCACTTCTGACTGGCCCTGCCCTTGCCCGCTTGCCGCTCGCCTCACAATGTGCACCCCACCTTACTTATTTATTTATTTATTTATTTATTTATTTATTTATTTATTTATTTATGTGATTTATATGCCGCCATTCTCCCCAAGGACTCAGGGCAGCTTACAAAAACAATCATAAATACAAATCACAATAAACACAATTAAAGCACATTATAATCCATTAAAATCATTCTAAAAAAGGCTATATAACCCCACAATCATAATGTTCTTTAAACAGCCATGTCTTTAAACCCCGGCAAAAGGAGAGGAGGTCGGGGGCCGTCCTGAGGTCGGTGGGAAGACTCTTCCAGAGGGTCGGGGCTCGACAGAGAAAGCCTTCCCCCTGGGGGCCGCCAGCCGACATTGTTTGGCTGACGGCACCCGGAGGAGGCCCACTCTACGGGAGCGCACTGGATGGTGGGAGGAAGGCAGGAGGTGGTCCTGTAAGTACCCCAGGCCTAAGCCATGTAGGGCTTTATAGATCAAAACCAGCACCTTGAAACGAACCCGGAGAACAACCGGTAGCCAGTGCAGCCCACGCAGGAGAGGTGTAACACGGGAGTAAAGAGAAGCCCCCGTTACTACCCGCGCGGCCGCATTCTGGACTAACTGGAGTCTCCGGACATGTCCCAAGGACAGCCCCATGTACCTTGCCGTGAGTGACGTCAAGTTGGCCATGCCCACTCAGTCACACAACCCCCACCAAGCCACACCCACCATAACCACACCCACAGAACCGGTAGTAAAACAATTTGAATCCCACCACTGGTTGTAAGTCAAGGGCCACGACGTGAACTGAAACATTTGCTGACTTTGATACGTGATCCATTTCTGTATTTCTATTGTCTTCTCTTCAAGGAAGAAAATGCTTTGGGATGGGATAATGCGTGTGACTAGAGGATCAAAACTGCCTTTTTATAATGCGGTTGACATTGTAAAAGGGTGGGGCTTAGATTTCCCAATTACACCCACCATTTTGATTTTCCCGTCTGTAAAAATCCCTGGCTCTGAGTATCTAGAAAATATGGACTTCAAAATGTTTATTTTTTTTCTTTCTGAAGGATCATCATCATCTCCTTTTAATGACCACATAATCCCTTGCGGAGTGGAGTCTGGGCAACTAAATAGAGCTGAATGTTTACTGGCCAGATGCCCTTCCTGTCACAAATGTGGAGTTTTGTTCAACAGAGGGAGGGGTCCTACCCAGGAGTAGGTTCTTTACTACCAGTTCTGTGGGCAAGGCTTATTTTGTGGGCATGGCTTGATGGTCATGTGACGATTGTTTAGGATTTAGCAGAGGTACTGGTCTACCAGGCTTTTAACTGCTTGCAGAGCTGTACCGATCTACCCATTTATTTTTTGCCCGCACTGGTCTACCCATTTATTTTTGCAGGCACTGATCTACCCATTTATTTTTGCAGGCACTGGTCTACTCATTTGTTTTATTTTAACACTGATCAGCTGTAGGGCGGCCCTTTGAAGGGCAAGAGTTTAAACAGTTTTTTTCCCTCTAGCCATCACCTGGGACTCAGGAGGCAGCAATAGATTGGGGGTGGAGGCAAATAAAAGGTAAGAATAACACGGGGGGTGGGGGGCGGGGATTAGGGGGGAAGAACCGGTTCAGTGACATTATATCGTCACCGCTACTGGCTTGGGAGAACCGGGCTGAACCGGGAGGAACCCACCACTGGTCCTGCCTTAGCACTTGGCCACCACAGGTGCCCCCCCCCAACAGGAATCCAATGTCACATCTACCATGTCCACACCCACCTCGGCCACGCCCACCATGCCTATGCCTACCCCGGCCACACCCCACACACCCCACACACAGCCTTCCAAGGTCAAACACAACCCTGATGTGGCCCTCAATGAAATTGAGTTTGACACCCCTGTTCTCCAGGTTGCCTTTTGGGAAACACGATCCTGCCCGTATGCCAGAATTCCATCAGCGTTCCAATCTATTTCCACCCTGCGTTATCCCTAGAAGCGGACGACTTCCCGTCATGCGAAATTAACACGTATCGGCTGTCTCTTCAGGCTAAAATATCTCCCTGATTTCTCCAGGTCAGATCCCATCACAAAATGTGCCTTTCACATTTGTGCATCTCACTGTCTCTAATGTGGGGCATTGATCTTTTTCTTTTCTTTTTTTTTTTCGGTTTGTTTGTTTCAGTTGTCATATGTCATAAAGTTAAAATCGGCGCCTCGACCTAGGAATTAAGATGCATTTGCTGGAAGAGCTTTGCACAGATGCCGCGGTGTCTTGTTTTTAAAACCTGAGCCCCCTGCCACCGGAAATATATGATACAGTGAAGGAGAATATGTGTAGCTCAGGGTTGAAATGAGGGATCTTCGGTGCTCTCTGAGCTTGCTTGTTTTCTTGCAGAGGTTTCATGATCCAGCTAGGTTACATCATCAGCGCTAAACGGGAGGATGCTTGCTGAGACAAAGAGGAGAAGGAAGAGTCCTTGGTGCTCTCTGAGCTTGATTGTTTTTTTGCAGGTGTTTCATTACCCTACTAGGTAACATCATCAGTAATAAAAGGAAGTGGGTGATGTGAGGAGGAGGAGGAGGAGGAGACCATGGAGTCCTTCGTGCTCTCCAAGCTTGGTTGTTTCCTTGCAAACAGTTAGGGAATGATGCCTTGCTCGAACAGAAGGATGAGGCTGACATCCTGCCAAGGGTGGCTGTAAATGGCTATTTGGATTAAGGCCGGTTGCCAAGGCCTGCTCTAATGCATTAGTCAGTAAGGTCTGAAAGTCAAAAGACTGGCTCTGCCCATGCCCCTCCATCGCACGGAGCCCCGCTGCGGTCGATGTATAAGTGGCCTCTGGGGTACTCCTGGCCCCCGGTTGTCGTGCTTGAGTCCCCCAAGGGTCTCCAGGACAGGGACTGGCATGGTCTCCTGGCTCCCCTGAAGCACTAAGGCTGGAACAGAAGGAGCCCTGGCTAACAGTGATTGAGGGCTAACTTCCCCTTCTCCAATCTGAGTAGAAGGTGGCTCAGCAATAGCCTGGACCTGTTTCTTGGCACGTTCAAACTGCCAAGGCATTATGCCTCCTCATGGCATCCCTGTCCTCAATGGATGACCTGGAAGGCCCTTGATCAGGTTCTCCCCTGCTAGAAGAGGAGGAAGAGCTCTTAGACTTGGCCTTGGATGATTTCTTAGGTCTGGGAGGAGTCTGAGGCTGTTCTAAGTCCGAGGAAAACTCTGGGTCAGCCATTTTGAAAGTTACTGGGAAGCCTGTATCCCCGAAGAAAGCAACTGCCAACTCCCTCCTCGAGAGATACAAAATGGCTCCTGAGCTAAATCCGCCTAGCAACCAGGCGGCAGAATGGGGAACTCCTGAAACGTCCCTTTCACTGCCGTCAGCCCAACAGTCTACTGGGCAAAGTCTGGGCAAAGCTCTCCTGTAACTGCCCTCTGGGCAGACAGAACAAATTATGGAGCAGGAAATAATGTCCACACACCGCTGGGACCGTCAAACCTGTCTGAAAAAATGGCGCCCAAACCGCCGTCTTGCTTCTTTCTCTGCTCCACAGTCAAGAGCAGAGGTTTCATTAATCAAACTAGGTAACATCATTAGTGCTAGAAGGAAGGAATGTCTGTGGAGAGGAGGAGAAATTATAGGCTCAGTTGTGGTCATAAGTCGAGGACTATCATTACCCAAAGTAATAAAGATTTCAAATAACAATTACTGATAATGTTACATAATTAGGGTACTGAAAGGACTACAAGAAAAGAAGCAAGCTCCGAGAAGGCCAAGGACTCCTCCTATACGATGCATCACTGAAAATACGATTGTTTTATCTGCAGCATTAGCTGCCGTGGGACAGTCCCTCTCCCCCACCCCCCCAACACAAAAACAGACACATACAACCCCCAAAAAGTCCCTGTTGGATCCCACTCACAGTTTTAAGCATGTGACAGATACAAGTTACAACGGCACTAAAAAAAAGTGACGTATGACCACTTTTCACAGTTACGACCAGTGCAGCATCCCCATGGTCCGGTGATCAAAATTCAGATGCTTGGCCACTGGTTCATATTTATGACGGTTGCCGTGATCCCCTTCTGCGACCTTCTGACAAGTAAAGTCAACGGGGAAGCCAGATTCATTTAACAAACCGGGTTACTAACTTAGCGTTCTGCCCCAGTTACGGACCCCAAAGAACACGGCGCACACAAAGTCCATAGAAACCTTAGTTTACTAATTAACAACAATGACCCGTCCATTTGTTCAAATTTGACAGGAACTTTTAGCCACCTTGTCCGTAGACCCAAAGCATCTACCACAGCTTTACGAATCAGACAATGGGTACACCCAGTATCCACTAAAGCTCCTTACTGAAGACCTGTTGTACAGTGGGGTTTTCTCAGCACTACAGGTATTACAAAAGGGTACACAGGTTCGCTCATCATTGGGTCCTCTGGCTTGTCGTTGTCGCTATCGCCTGACACCACTGGGAACTTCCCCGCCGTTGGTGTTGTTACGACATCCCTGGCCTGGGCGTCAACGACAGTGTTTGGTCCTTGGAGGGCTTGCGTTCGTTCTTGGGGCTGTTCGAAAGCTCATTAGTAGTCCTAATTAAGGACTACTAATGAGCTTTCTTAGTAGTCATTCGAACACGAGTACAGTTTAAATCAGTCTTTTCTGAAAAAGGGCTGTTAATTTAACTTCATTAACAGCCGATAAGAATCCAAAGAATAATAACTCAATTCTGAGGCACAGTATTTCAGATAACCGTAATCTTACTGTGGTTGGCAGAATGCCCAGAAGCAATTTGCAGGAAAACTGACAAGAGAGAAAAAAGAGCCGAATCAAACGTTTCTGGAATCAAGATGCGAAGGAATAGGAACAAAGTTGTTTCCTGCAAATTGCATCAATCGTCATCCTTCCTTAAATAGGCTAAGGGAGTGGCCAATTAGCCCCAAGCTTTACTCTCAAGGAGACCTCCTCCTGAGGAGCCACTCCTGCCTTTTGGCAACTCTGCACGCCCGTGCATCGAGAAGAGGCTCCTCCTCTTCTTCCTCTTCACTTATGGGAGCTTCTGGAGCTTCTGAAGGCCCTGGCTGAATCCCCGCCTCTGGCACCACATCTTCTCCAGCCTCCTCATTGTCCAACTCGAGAGCCAGCTGCACAGGCTGCTGGCGCAGCACCACACCAGCCTCCTCGCTGTCGGATAGCTAATAACTGCACAGACCGCTGACGGGCCACAACACTTAGCCTCTGCAGGGGTTCAACTAACAAGTGTGGCAAGAAAGGTTGTTAAAAATGGGGCAAACCTCACTTAGCAAATGTCCCACTTAGTGACAGAAATTTGGGGCTCAGTTGTGGCCATAAGCTGAGGACTGCCTGTAGTTTATTCCTGGACAGAAAATCAAGTCGTATCAAGCGTCTCTATAACTGAGATTAGTAGCACAGGGAGAAGGTTTTCAAAAAATGCTTCTTTTGCAGAAGCATTCTGCCTACATCTGTGATGATGATGATGATGATGATGATGAGTGTATGTGCTCCAAGAATGGAATCCACTCACACTCTTTCAGAGGTGGGTTTCAGCAGGTTCTGACCAGTTCTGGAGAACCGATAGCGGAAATTTTGAGTGCTTCGGAGAACCCGTAGTAACAATTCTGACTGACCCCACCCCCATCTATTCTCAGCCTCCCGAGTCCCAGCTGATCAGGAGGGAATGGGGATTTTGCAGTAACCTTCCCCTGGAGTGGGGTGGGAATGGAGATTTTACAGTATCCTTCCCCTGCCACACCCACCAAGCCATGCCATGCCCACCAAGCCACACTCCCATAGAACCGGTAGTAAAAAAAAATTTGAAACCCACCACTGCACTCTTTTCCTCTGTATAGCAGAAATGACACTTGCTTGGCATCATAATCTTCAAGCTGATAATTTCCCACCCAATCTATGCTTAAGGCTTGCTCAGGAACGGATACTTACTACGGATAGTCCTTGACAGCAGTGGGATGCTGCTGGTTTAACAATCGGTATGGTGAGCACACGCTTTGCGCAGTGCTGAAAATGGGGCATTTAGAAGCTCAGCTGCTTACCTTCCAAGTCAGCAACGGTAAGTAGAACAACAAGGGGAGGGAAATCAACTATGAGATGCGATTGAGATGAGTGTTAGAAAACAGGAAATAAAGGACAGGATAGAGCCGAGGAGGGTGGGCGGGGCCAACTGATCATCAGAGTTACTGGTCTACCTGAACCGATCCGAACCAGCTGAATGCCACTCCTGGTCCCCGACTTACGATCACAATTGAGCCCAAAATTTCTATTGCTAAGTGAGTTTTGCTCCATTTTACAACATTTCCTGCCACAGTTGTTAAGTGAATCACTGCAGTGACGTTAGTAACACAATTGTCCCCCATTGACTTTGCTGGTAAGAAGACAATCACATGACCTCAGGATTTCAACCGTCATAAATATGAATCAGTTGCCAAACTTTTGAATTTTGATCACCGAGGACTGTGGGGATGCTGCAGGAGTCGTAAGTGTGAAAAAACGGTCGCTTTTTTCAGCGCTGTTGTGACTTCGGACAGTCATTAAATGAACTGTTGTAAGTTTATCTGTATTAGTCTTCAGATTGCATCCTTCCCATTCTAAGACCCATGGTGACGCAGTGGTTAAAATGCAGTATTGCAGGCTAATTTCTGCCGACTGCAAGCAGTTCGATTCTCACCAGGCTCAAGGTTGACTCAGCCTTCCATCTTTCCGAGGTGGGTAAAATGAGGACCCAGATTGTTGGGGGGAAATATGCTGACTCTGTAAACCACTTAGGGAGGGCTGTAAAACACTATGAAGCGGTATATAAGTCTAAGTGCTATTGCTATTCCACCCCTCTTCTAACCTTAATTATCACCATGAAAATTATATGAGCCACGGTGGCGCAGTGGTTAGAGTGCAGTACTGCAGGCTACTTCTGCTGACTGCAATTTGGCAGTTCAATTCTCACCAGGCTCAAGGTTGACTCAGCCTTCCATCCTTCCAAGGTGGGTCAAATGAGGATCCAGATTGTTGGGGCCAATAGGCTGACTCTGTAAACCACTTAGAGAGGGCTGTAAAAGTACTGTGATGCGGTACATAAGTTTAAGTGCTATTGTATTGCTATATGTAATTGAAACACAGATTTTTTAATGGTAACGACTTGTAATATAACCTGACGCATGATAAGGTGATAAGGCAATGAGGAGAACCAAATCTCTTTTTGATGCTAAGCAAGCAGCCAATAGAGGCTACTATGAAAGTTTGCAGAAAGAGCAGCGCTACGGAGTCTCCGCGAACGACGTCTCACCTCTCCTGAAGCTGTCGCTGCTCGTTTTCCTTCGGGCCAGATAATCCCCTTCAAACTCTATTACGCTCGGTAAGGTTGGCAGCGTCAACGTTGGCTCAGCATTGAGCATATAATCATCTGGCTTAAAAGGTGGCGCATTTTGCCTTTTCTTCCCTGGCTCAACTATTCCTATATTATAAATCATCAAGAGAAGGAACGTTAGTCCTGATCCTACACATTTACTCAAAGAAATTCAACCTTAGGATCATGGAATCATAGGGCTGGAAGCAAAGGAGAAATTCAATTTTTTTAATACCGGTTCTGTGGGCGTGGCTTGGTGGGCATGGTGTGGCTTGGTGGGCGTGGCTTGGTGAGCATGGCAGGGGAAGGATACTGCAAAATCTCCATTTCACCTACTCCAGGGGAAGGATACTGCAAAATCCCCATTCTCACCCCACTCTGGGACCAGCCAGAGGTGATATTTGCTGGTCCTCCGAACTACTCAAAATTTCCGCTACCAGTTTTCCAGAACCTGTCAGAACCTGCTGGATTTCACCCCTGGCTGTAAGGGACCTTGGAGGTCTTCTGGTCCACTACCTTCTCAAGGCAGGAGTCCTTATTATTAGAAATTCTTATTTATATATATATATAGCATCACAGAGAAAACAAAGAGAACAGTCACCATGTGCTTTACTGCTCAACTGTTTTAACTGTAACAGAAAACAGGAAACTTTACTTAGAGCGAAAGAGCTTAAAGTAGATCCAGACTTGTAAACTCTGCCATCTACTGGCTGAATACTACTGTAGTTGTTGCATAGAAATACAGGTTGTCCTCGTCTTATGACCACAATCGAGTCCAAAATTTCTGTTGTTAAGTGAGACATTTGTTAAGTGAGTTTTGCCCCATTTTACAACCTTTCTTGACACAGTTGTTAAGTGAGTCACTGAGGTTGTTAAATTAGTAACACTGTTGTTAAGTGAATCTGGATGCCCCACTGAGTTTTCTCATCAGAAGATCACAAAAGATGATCATATGACCCCGGGACACAACAATAGTCATAAGTATGAAGCAGTTGCTAAGCATATGAATTTTCATCACATAATCAGGGGATGCTACCAAGGTTGTAAGTGTTAAAAATGGTCATATGTCACTTATTTCATTGCTGTTGTAACTTTGAACGGTCACTAAATGAACCGTTGTAAGTCGAGGACTAGCTGTACATTCCAGCAATGAATTCCAGCACTTATACAGGTACTCCTCAACCTACAACCATTCACTGAGCGACCGTTCGAAGTTACAACAGCACTGAAAAACATGACCTGAGAACTTTTTTCACGCTTACAACTGTTTGCAGCATCCCCATGGTTACACGATCAGAATTCAGATGCTTGACAATTGAACTCATATTTATGAAGGTCGCAGTGTCCCGGTATCACGGGATTCCCCTGTTGTGACTTCCTGACAATCAAAATCCACGGGGAAGCCCGATTCATTTTACAACCGTGTCACTAATTTAACAACTGCAGTGATTCCGTTAACGACTGCGGCAAGGAAGGTCGTAACGTGGGGCAAAACCAGTGGTGAAATCTAAATTTTTTTACTACCGGTTCTGTGGGCGTGGCTTGGTGGGCATGGTGTGGCTTGGTGGGCGTGGCTTGGTGGGCGTGGCAGGGGAAGGATACCGCAAAATCCCCACTCCCTGCCCGCTCCTGGGGGAAGGATATTGCAAAATCTCCATTCCTACCCCCACCCTGGGGCCAGGCAGAGGTGGTATTTGCCGGTTCTCCAAACTGCTCAAAATTTCCACTACCGGTTCTCCAGAATCTGCTGGATTTACTGTATTTTCCTGCGTATAAGACTACTTTCTAACCCACAAAAATCTTCTCAAAAGTTGGGGGTCGTCTTATACGCCGGGTCTCATTCTCCTGTAACCAGGCAGACCAGCCCATAAGGCTCTGACGAGCCTTAAATGGCTCTGAGGAGGGTCGTCTTATATGCCCAGTCGTCTTATACGCCAGAAAATACGGTAACTTGTTGCAAAACTTACTTAACAAATGTCTCACATAGCAACAGAAATGTTGGGCTCTAGGGGGAAAACTGCCAACAGTGTGAAAAACAGTCACAGCTCATTTTTTTTTCAGTAAACAGTCTGCGAACAGTCACTAAACGAATGGTTGTAAGTCAAGGACTACCTGTAATCATCAGGAAGGGGGCTGACCTGTGACCCCTTTGAGTGACCTGCGACCCCACTCAATTCATACCGATCAAAGTTGAAGTTTCATCTGGAGTTGGCGACGTGACTCCAACTGGTAGAATTCCTCCCTTCTCCGGCGTGCTGGTCGGATGCTTCCTGTGGCTTCTGGACTGGGAGTGGTTTTTCAGTTCTTCAACTGTGACAGCCGAAATGACGTGAAAATGAAGTCAGTCCAGAGATCAAGCAAATCAGATGGAGGCCCTGACTTAGCCTGTCAGTGTTGGTGGGAGTCTTCTTGACAAACAGCCAAACACTGAGAACATCCCATCCAACACTGACAGAGCAAGATGCTAGGATATGAACAGTGTTAATCCAATCCTACTCCCTTCTAGCGTTGATGATGTTACTTAGTAGGCTGTCTTTAGACGATCATATGACGGCCGTGGCCAGGGGGGCTTTTTATCAGGTCCGCCTGATTGCCCAGGCATCCCTTTCTGGATCGGGACGCCCTACGCACAGTCACTCACGCTCTCGTCACTTCCCGTTTGGACTACTGTAATGCTCTCTACATGGGGCTCCCCTTGAGGAGCACCCGGAGACTTCAGCTGGTCCAGAATGCGGCCGCGTGAGTGGTTATGGGACCGACTTGTCGCTCCCGGGTAACTCCCCTCTTGCGCGAGCTGCACTGGCTTCCGGTGGTCTTCCGGGTGCGTTTCAAGGTGTTAGTTACCATCTTCAAAGCGCTCCATGGCTTAGGACCGGGATATTTACAGGACCGTCTTCTGCCAATGAATACCTCCCACCGCCCGATATGCTCTCACAGAGAGGGCCTCCTCAGAGTGCCGTCTGTCAGACAATGCCGACGGGCGGCCCCCAGGGGGAGAGCATTCTCTGTGGGAGCCCCAGCCCTATGGAATGAACTACCCCCGGATATAAGAAAGATTCCTGACCTCCGTGCCTTCCGACGAGTCCTGAAGATCCTACTATGTCATCAAGCCGGTCTGACTTAAATTTGTGTTAATTTTAATAGGGGTTTTTAGGGGTTTTAAATTTTACGGCCAAATAGTTTAATTATTTTATTAGTTTTAATTTTTATATGTGATTGTTTTAATATGGCTGTAAACCGCCCTGAGTCCCCTCGGGGAGAAGGGCGGTATATAAATGCAATAAAACTAAACTAAACTAAACTAATGAAACTTCTGCAAAAAAAACAACCAAGCTCAGAGAACACCAAGGACAACGACAAAGCCAGCCTGGGCAACAGATTAAACTACCATGGACCAGAAGGAAGCAGAAGCCACACTTACTCACAAATTTCCTCTTGACAAAGAGGGCTTCCTGGGATCCATTAAGGATGTAGATCTGCAGAGTGTATTCTTTGGTGGGACTCAGCCCGCCCACGGTTGCTTTCGCCATCTTGGTTTTCAACATCACTTCCTGCTCAGAGTCACCTAGCATAGGTAGAAGAGGGAAACAAAAATAAATAAGTTCACCAACGTACAAATCATAGCTTAAACCGCCCAATCGAAGTCCTTGACTTACAAGCGGTCGCTTAACGGCCACTCAGATTCACAATGGAGGGAGGCACAATGCGTGTTTTACAGCCTGTAACACAAACACACATACACACACACACACAAAGCCACTGGGAATGATCACACCGCCCTCCCTCCATGTCACGTGAATTATTTCATGTGATCACAGAGTGGGCCAACGCAGAGGTGGTTTTCAGCAGGTTCTGACCAGTTCTGGAGAACTAGTAGCAGAAATTTTGAGTAGTTCCGGAGAACCGGTAGTAAAAATTCTGACTGGCCCTGCCATCATCTATTCTCTGTCTCCCAAGTCCCAACTGATCGGGAGGAAATGGGGATTTTACAGTATCCTTCTCCTGGATTGAGGAGGGAATGGAGATTTTGCAGTACCCTTCTCCTTCCACACCCACCAAGTCACACCTATGAAGTCATGCCATGCCTTGCCATGCCACACCCACCAAGCCATGCCCATGAAGCCATGCTATGCCCACCAAGCCACGCCCACATGGGCCTTTTAGTCTAGGATAGCCAAACGTCCGTGAGCTCATTAAAGTCTATGCCACTTAATACAATTTGTCAATTGGAATAGGTAGAACATAGAGTAATACCTAGGGCAGTGATGGCTAACCTTTTTGCCGTCGCGTGCCAAAAGCGGGGGGAGCTCGGGGAGGTCACCCACGTGTGTGCCCACACCCATAATTCAATGTGTCCCGCCCCTGCACATGTGTGTGCGCGTGCCTCCCCCCCCCACTTTTAGCATGTGATGGCACTGTGGGCCCGGTAGGCCTGTTTTTCACCCTCCCCAGGCTCCAGAGGCTTTCTAGGAGCCTGGGAAGGGCAAAAATGGCCTTCCCCACCCCCCTGGAGACCTTCCGGAGGCCGGAAACAGCCCATTTCCCCACTTCCGGTAGGACCGAAAGGCCCAAAAATCAGCTGGCTGGCGCATACATGCATGCTGGAGCTGAGCTACGGCAACACTCACGTGCCCGCTGATATGGCTCCGTGTGCCACCTGTGGCACCCGTGCCATAGGTTCGCCAACACGGACCTAGGGCCTTCTAGTCCAACCCCCTGCTCGAGCAAGAGACCCATACTATTGGACAAATGGCAGTCCAGTCTCTTCTTGAAAACCTCCACAACTTCCTGAAACAAGCCGTTCCACTTAATTAATTGTTCTCAACTGACAGGAAATCTCTCTTTTGTTCTAGATTTCTTCTGACGTTTGGCTATCCTAGACTAAAATGTCTCTCTTCCCCACTGTGAATCTATCTAGTAACAGTACCAGAGTTGGAAGGGACCTTGGAGGTCATCTAATCCAACCCCCTGCTCACACAGGAGACTTGTACTAGGGATTCGAACCGCCGAACTGCCAACCTTTCTGATTGACAAGCTCAGTGTCTTAGCCACTGAGCCACCTAGTCAGGCTATCTCTACGGTCTCCTTGTCTTCCCTCAACATTTCTTTCTCACTGAGAACACCTACTGCTTTCCTAGTTTACAGATTCAGAGAGAAGGAGTGTTTCCAAACAACTGCAAATTGGCCAAATGTTGTGATGAGAGAATTGCCTGTTCCAGAAACTCTGTAAACTACCCTAAAATTAAATCTATTGACCATTTGACTTAGAATTAAATTAAATAGAGGCACGCTCTGTCTTCATTCTCCTTGTATAATTCCGCTTTCTGTGTAAAAGATGAGCATTTTTCACTGCTTTGTCAGTTTCTGGTGTGTTACTGGCTTGTTTAACCAACTAGAATTAAACTTCACATCGAATCTGCTTCATAGGAAAGCTACAACACCCTCAGGGACGTAATCAGAGTAGGTTTAGATCTGATTTTGCACATCTGTAATTAGCTTAAGGGCCCAGAATGATATCTCTGCATATTTTCCAAATTTATCTGAATTAAAGATAAAGGAGGTAACAGTCTGTTTAGGTTTATCCAAGGTCAGATGTGGAGCCAGAGATCTGAAATGAGAATTTAACTATACATTTATAAAACTATAAATTAAACTATAAACTATCAATTTTATTCTAAAAGGAAGTTCAACATTGTTTTTGAATAAAGATCGGCGCAAGAAAAATGTTTTTCTTCACTTTTATCTAGGGGTTCATTCTTTAAAATCAAGTTTTCATTGCTGGATAATTGTGCAATTTTTAAAATCTTTATATCTATTCCTCTCTTTCCCTTTTCGGTATTTTGTGTGTCCTTTGGTGGCATTTCCCAACCGTAACTATTTTAAAATAGGTAGACTTCAACTCCCAGAATGCCCTAGCCGGCCATGCCTACTGGGGAATTCTGGGAGTTGAAGTCCACCCATCTTAAAGTTGCCAAGAAACACTGTTCTTCAGACAGAGGACAGTAGGCGGAGCATCGCAGTGGAAGCTCCACCCCTTTTGTGCATGCAGCAAAGAAAGGGGTGTGGCTTTGATTTTGGTGCTACCCAAGCATTGCCTCCTCTGTAAGAGTGCCAGCCTGGTTTTTTGGCTGATGGGGAAGGATTGATTCAAAGTCTATGGAGATTCTCAATCATCCAGTCATGGTTGTCCCAAAGATTCTTTTTTCAAGAGGCAACTGGATTTTCTAGTTTTTCTTTGAAGACGTTTCGCTTGTCATTTAAGAAGCTTCTTCAGCTCTGACTGGATGGTTAGTGAGGAATGGGAGAATTTATACTTCTAGCAGACAGCTGGTCATTCTCGTTCTTTTAGCAAGTTGTTATTTATTTATTTTTATTTATTTTTTTATATTTATATACCGCCCTTCTCCCGAAGGACTCAAGGCGATGTTGAAACAGTATCAATACAAAATTAAGAACGTAATTAAAATAATTAAATCATTGGCCGTCATTAAAATGAGCCTGAGTAGCGTAGGGGAGTAATGCCTCCTACAAAGGCAGCATTTAAGATCCAGCTGCTGCAATTACTTGTGAGTTCAATCCCAGGCAGGCTCAAGGTCGACTCAGCCTTCCATCCTTTATAAGGTGGGTAAATTGAGGATCCAGTTTGTTGGGGGCAATAAGCTGACTTTGTATAAATATAAATATACAAAAGTATGAAGGCTATTGCTTAACGCACTGTAAGCCGCCCTGAGTCTCCGGAGAAGGGCGGCATATAAATCAAATTTTTTTTTAAAAAAACCAACTAAAACCATTATTAAAACTCTTTTCTCAAAACCCATTTAAAGTCCTTATTCCGTCAGACCGGCTCGCTGAAATAATAAGATCTTCAGAGCACGACGGAAGGCACGGAGGTCGGGGATCCTTCGTATCTCTGGGGGCAATTCATTCCATAGGGCAGGGGCCTCCACAGAGAAGGCTCTCCCTCTCGGGTTCGACAATTGGCATTGTTTAGCCGACGGCACCCTGAGGAGGCCCTCTCTGTGGGAGCATAAAACCTCCAGGTGACCTTAATGTTAAAAGGATGCAAATGACCAGCTGCCTACAAGGAGTATCAATCCTTCCATTCGCCACCATCCACTCAGAGCTGAAGAAGCTTCTTGGATGAGAAGCAAAACGTCTTCAAAAAAAATCAGAAAGTCCAGTTGTCTCTTGAAAAAAAAAAAAACCACCTTTGGGATTGACTCAAAGTCTTCCCAAGAAACTTCAAATATTGACCTAGGTTTCAACACTCCTAGTCCAGGACCTTCAATTTTGGACCACATGGGAAATAAATCTAAAATCCAAACTCTGATAAGAACAGTTGGACATTTTGTTTATGCTACTATCCCTGTGCAGATTCAGCAATCATTAAACCAGTGTTTCTCAACCTTGGCAAGGTGGACTTCAACAGCTATGCTGGCTGGGGAATTCTGGGAGTTGAAGTCCACCTATCTGAAAGTTGCCAAGATTAAGAAACACTGATACTACACCAGGGGTCTCCAAACCTGGCAACTTTAATACTTTGTGGACTTCGATTCTCAGAAGTCTCTATCCAGCATGCTCTCTGAGGAATTCTGGGAGTTGAAATTGCCAAGTTTGGAGACTCCTGAACTAGAGTTGTAGGAAGTTAGCACCCACCCCTCTCCTGGAAGAGTGAAATATTTTTGGGAAATATTAAAAAGGCAGAATATTGTATTTTCCTGGATGAGAAATGGATAAGCATACTTTGAAACAGATCCCATCTTCCAGCCCCCACCCTTTGTCAATGGGCCATTAAGGCCTGGGCCAGTCTATTCTACATAACAAAGATCTACCTCCTTCAGGCAGAGCCATAGTAGGAATTGCCAAAGATCCAACAAAGATAGGATTAGCCCTTTACACAATAGCAGCAGAAACTCACCACATGTGACCTGGGAAGCATGTGACCAGGGAAGCACATCTGACCATCAGCCAGCAAGGCTAGCTAAGACCCCCACCCCCTGGAAGTCTGAGAACCAATCAGAATACTCTTTCTGGGCCCCAGGAAGTTCAAAGCCAGAGAGAGCATAAAACCCGAGAACTCCCTGTATCTGCCCCCTTTTCTGCTCAGGAACTCAAGCCATGTGATCCTGTTCACCATTAAACCATCTTTCCAAGCAGTCTCCATGTCTCCAGTGTCTTTGTCCCCACTTGGAGCAGAACCTACAAGGATGTTTCTTCCAACAGAGTGAAGTAGGAACATCACCAAGAATAACTGGGTCTTTAAAATCAGGGGTCTCCAACCTTGGCCACTTTAAGACTTGTGGACTTCAACTCCCAGAATTCCCCAGCCCACCGGCTAGCTGGGGAATTCTGGGAGTTGAAGTCCACAAGTCTTAAAGTGGCCAAGGTTGGAGACCCTTGCTTTAAATGAATAAAGTGAAGATCCAAAGCTGAATCCAACCCTATTCAGATACAAATCAGTGGCACAGATCCCCTTCAAATTGGTATTTTTCTGGAAGAAGAAGCTCAGCTGGTTTTCTTTAGTATTATACCTGCCATTGGCTTTACACGAACTTTGTACCCGCTGGTGTTTCCTTCGCTTTCCTTCCACTTCATTTGTAATCTGTCTTCTGAAAGGACCGTCAGCTTCAGGCGGTTTGATCCTGCAAAGAACCAGCATTATCTTTGTTAAGGATATTGTTGTGTTAACCAACCAGCAGAGCGTAGAGCACAGGAAAACGGTGCTGAGAGCAATGAATAAGATACGTACAAACTGGTTTATCAAAGGTTTTACTTTGTAGTGAAAAACAAGTGCATAGTCTTTAGTCAATCCAAGTCTTTAGCCAGTTAAATCAGTCCAGTGATACAAAAATCTTCTTACCATACAAAACACTAGTAGGTAATAATAGCAAGTTCACGCTGGTAACAAACTACAATGGTAGCATATCCATCCACGATGAGAGCATCTCCACACACAATGGTAGCATAACATCAATGACTACATTTCAGCTCCCTTCTTAAATACAGTTACATCAGAGCTTATCCAACTAGGATATAATGACTCAGCATTACAATGACTCAGCATTACAATGACTCAGCAGTACTACTTAAAGTCATATAATACATATTCATGTTAAAGTCATAGAACACATATATTGCATGGACAACCTGTTAGGCATACACCATATCCTAACAATCTTTACAAATTGAAGCAGAAAAAAATATGGATGGGGGGGGGAGCTATTGTGACTGCATCCTTCAGTGTCTTGTCGTACTCCGAACATATAAGTAGACCTCGACTTACGACCACAATTGAGCCCAAAATTTCCTCGTTGCTAAGCGAGATGTAGTTAAATGAGTTTGGCCCCTATTTTATGACCTTTCTTATGACCTTGAATTTGCTCATCAGAAGGTCGCAAAAGGTTAGATCAATTGGAATTGGAATTGGATCAATATGAATGATACCTAGTTAAATTTGTTCATATATAATAGAGAAATATTATTATATTATATTATATTATATTATATTATATTATATTATATTATATTATTATATTATATTATATTATATTATATTATATTATATTATATTATATTATATTATATTATATTATATTATATTATATTATATTATATTATATTATATTATATTATATTATATTATATTATATTATATTATATTATATTATATTATATTATATTATATTATATTATATTATATTATATTATATTATAATAGAGAAATGTTTAGACCAGGGGTGAAATCCAAAATTTTTCCCTATAGGTTCTGTAGGTGTGGCTTGGTGGCCATGGCAGGGGAAGGATATTGCAAAATCCCCATTCCTACCCCACTCTGGGCCAGCCAGAGGTGGTATTTGCCAGTTCTCTGAACTACTCAAAATTTCTGCTACCAGTTCTCCAGAACTTGTTAGAACTTACTGGATTTCTCCCCTGGTTTAGACGGAACAAGAAAGATACAGATGAAGATAGAGATAAAGATAAAGAGGCGTTAAGCATTTTTTTGTTTATGTGTGTTTGAACAATATAAGGAGGATTACCTAAATTTGATAAATGGGACAGAGATTGCTAATACTGTTATTAGAAGAGATGACATTAGGCATTCTCCTTTTATGTATGTTTAAATAATATAATGAGGATTATATAAATTTGAAAAATGCGATAGAGATTATTAATAATCTTAGCGTGAATTGGATCAATATGAATGATACCTAGCCAAATTTGTTCATATATAAAAGAGAAAAGTTTAGATTCAACAAGAAGGACATAGATCCGTGATGGTGAACCTATGGCACACGTGCCACAGGTGGCACATGGAGCCATATTGGTGGGCACGCGAGCATTGCCCTAGCTCACCTCCAGCATGCATGCGTGCACTGGCCAGCTGATTTTTGGGCCTTGTGGGCCCAACAGAAGTTGGCAAACGAGCTGTTTCTGGCCTCCAGAGGGCCTCTGGGTGGGTGGAGAAGGCTGTTTTTGCCCTCCCCAGGCGCCTAGAAAGCCTCTGGAGCCTGGGGAGGGCAAAAAAACGGGCCTACCGGGCCCACTGTGCCATCACATGCCAAAAGCGGGGGGAACATGGGGGGGTCATGCATGCATGCATGGGGGGCAGGGAGCATAGAATTAAGGGTGTGGGCACACACGTGTGCAACCACCCCGCACTCCCCCAGCTTTTGGCACGCGATGGCATAAAGGTTAGCCATCCCTGACATAGATGAAGATGGAGATAAGGATGAGGAGTTAGGCATTTCTTGCTTATATATGTTTGTACAATATAATGAGGATTACTTAAATTAGATAAATGTGATAGAGATTAATGTTATTGTGACTTGGACTAATAAGAATGATAGCCAGAGCCAACTCTGTTCACACACAATATGGATGTATATTTTTTAAAAATAATACAATTTTTTTTAAAAAAAAAAGGTCGCAGAAGGGGGAATCACGCGACCCTGGGACGCTGCAACTGTCATAAGGATGATCCAGTTGCCAGGTGTCCAGATTTTGATCATGTGACCAAGGGGATGCCATAATGGTCATAAGTGTGAAAAACGGTTGTAAGGGAACAGGTGAGACCACAGGGGAGGTTGCAACGGTCATAAGCATGAAAAATGATCGCTTTTTTCAATGCTGTTTGAAATTTCGGTTTCTAAACAAAAGATTGCCCCTTGAGGATTACCTGTAAAATATTATTCAAAACAGAAGAAAGTTCTTCAGCTAATTAAGTCAGAGACAGAACTTTCTGAAGGACAGGATTTGAAATTCAAAATGATGTCTTTTAATGAGCTCAGTTCCAAGCAGATTAACCTAAGTTAGTAGTAACCAAGCTTAAAATGATGTATGAATGGAACCATTTAATCTTGTTGTGCAAATCCATCCAGTAAATACAGCTTCTCTCCTTGGTGTCATTGAGCAGGGAGATGTATTTATATGCTTCTTAAGGAATTCGCAGAGTAACCCTTGAATAGCAAGGGTGTGTACATGAAAGCGATTGAGAATAGGTATGAATAAACACAGTCAACACACAGATACGCTGAGTTGTGTTTACTTTCAGGAAATAGTCTTGGTGGTGCAGCAGACTAAAGTGCTGTTAAGTAGCACCAGCTGCCTGCAATTACTGCAAGTTCAAATCTCACCAGGCTCAAGGTTGACTCAGCCTTCCATCCTTTCGAGGTAGGTAAAATGAGGACCCGGATTGTGGGGGCAATAAACTGACTTTGTATAAAAAAGAACACTACTTGGGGGGGCCCAAAGCCCTACCAAGCAGGTATATACAAAAGTATGAAGGTTATTGCTTAACCACATTGTAAGCCGCCCTGAGTCTCCGGAGAAGGGTGGCATATAAATCGAACCAGTAAATAAATAAATAAATAAATAAATAAATAAATAGTAAGGCACAGTCCAATAAACAGTCCAGGTCATACACATAAAACAGGAGATAGCAAAACGACAGTCCAGGGATAATCCAATAACAAAGTCTTCTTACCAGTCGTCATAGTCATTCACAATAAACAGTTCTTCTGGATTTGCAAACAGTAGCATACAGAAATATCAGAGAGCAAGAACAGCAAAGAGAAACAAACCATGTTTCTAGCTCCCTCTTAAGGAGATTGGCTACAGAGCTAACCAATCAGGACACAGTATGATGCAATACAGCAGTCTTAAAGCTATATTGATGGTTTATATATTGCCAACCCAACAAGGTAGGTAATACTCATTTCCTAACATTGCCCTTTGGAAAATTCCTGAAGTCATTCAAGATAGTTCAGAGACTCTGATTATAAGACACTAATTGAGGGGGAAAAACACACTCAGTGAAAGCAGCTTTTAACTTTATGGACAACAATCCAGAAATGCTAATTTATTATTATTATTATTATTATTATTATTATTATTATTATTATTATTTATTAGATTTATATACCGCCCTTCTCCTTGCGGAGTCAGGGCGGTGAACAGCCGAATAAAAAACAATACACAAAAGTTAAAAATTGTAAAACCCATATAAACTTTGCTGGAGAAAGAAAAGGAAGCCAGTCCAAAAGAAAAATAATTGATGTCCTATGCTTTTATTTATTTCTCCAGATGCTCTGGCTATTATCTCTCCTTAGTCTTTTGGGTCATGCTAGTTTTAGGGTTATAGAAGCTGAAATTCAACATTTCCTAGATTTCCTAGAACCATAGAGTTGGCAAGGACCTTGGAGGTCTTCTAATCCAATCCTCTACTCAACGTAGGAGACCTTATACCAGGAGTGTCAAACTCAATTTCATTGAGGCCCGCATCAGGGTTGCATTTGAGTGGGTGTGGCCAGGATACGTGGCCAACTCGATGTCACTCATTTCAGGGGCGCCTGTGGTGGCCCGAGCGTTTTGCCAGAGAAAACGAACTCCTGAGCTCTGTTTTCTGCTGTGATGGCCTCCTGCAACCCTCTGTCAGCGAAAATGGAGCTCCATTTTAGGTTGCAACGGTTTCCTGCATTCCTCCACCCGCAGCCCCCGCAAGCGCCATTTTCGCTGACAGAGGTACTGCAAGTTGGTTCTTTGCTATTTCCAGGGCAGCAACTCAGCTTGGATCGTCAGACGCATTTAAAAGAAAAAAAGGGGTTTTTTTTCTTTTAAAAGCCTTTGATGATCCTAGCTGAGCCGCGCGATCATCAAAGGCTTTATTTTTTTACTTTTAAAAGCATTTTTTCGGCCAAAGCGGTTGTAGAAAAAATGTTTTTAAAAATAAAATTAATAAAATGATTGTGCAGCTCAGCTGGGCAATGGGGGGGAGGGATTTTTGCTACCGGTTCTCTGAACCACCCGCCTCCATCACTACCGGATTGGGCGATCCAGGAGCATTTCACCCCTGCTGTCCAGTGAGGTTCTCAGATCGTTTTTGGGCTTAACAAATGCCGCCAGAATTTGTTCTTCATTTTAAATATTGTATTATTATTTCATGGGCTTTTTGGCACTTCAAATAAGATATGTGCAGTCTGCATATAAATTCGTTCATGTTTTTTTTCAAACTATAGTTCCTCACCCACCCCCCCAAAAACAATCTGAGGGACCGTGAATTGGCCCCCTGTTTAAAAAGTTTGAGGACCCCTGATTTATACGCTGCCCACTTGCAAGACCCAAGTCATCGACAGCAGGCATTAGGGGGCCAGCCACAACTCCACAACACACACCCCAAAACTCAGAAATGTCATCCATGAAATGCAACCATCGGAGTCCAACAATGATTGCAAAGGACCACAGTAACCGACTCCATTCCACATCTGTGACCTTTAAACTTTGGGAGATAGCCTTCTAGCTTCCTGGAAGGAAATTGTGTTGCACGGGAACACAAAGCTGAGATTCAGAAGCAGCTCTGGCCAAAGCGAACTGGAAAACCTTCCGTTGTGAAGGACGACATACACAAAGAGGCAGAATTTTTCATTGGGTCTCATTGCTGGAGACAAAGAGGGAATTATTTGGTTAATAAAGCCAGAAATTGTTTTCAATTCTTCTTCTGCATCCCAGATCTTGGTGGTCGCTCTAGGAGCCACACAACAGACTGAGAAGAATGTTGGCAGAGGAATGTCAAATTTGAGATTATAATTAATCTGAGCATTGGAAGATAAATAGCATCCCATCAAAAAGTCCATTCTTGGTAGGTGTTTTCATCATATTGTAGGAACATTTCCTGGTTCGATGATTGATTTGAGATGGTAAGAGAAGATCCCAAATAGCAGGAAGTCATGAAGTATGGTAGGATATGGGCAGAGGTGGGTTCCAGCAGGTTCTGACCAGTTCTGCAGAACTGGTAGCGGAAATTTTGAGTAGTTTGGAGAACTGATAGCAAAAATTCTGACTGGCCCCGCCCCCATCTATTCTCTGCCTTCCAAGTCCCAGCTGATCGGGAGGAAATGGGGATTTTGCAGTATCCTTCCCCTGGAGTGGGGTGGGAATGGTGATTTTGCAGTATCCTTCCCTTGCCACGCCCACCAAGCCACGCCCACCAAGCCATGCCACGCCCACCAAGCCACACCCACAGAACCCGGTAGTAAAAAATTTTGAAACCCACCACTGGGAATGGGGCATTCAGAGAAGTGGTGTAGACTTTCCTGTCTAAGCAGGGGGTTGGACTAGAAGACCTCCAAGGTCCCTTCCAACTCTGTTATTCTATTCCAGTGTTTCCCAAAGTGGGGTACGCGTACCCCCAGGGGTACGGGAAGAGTTTGGTGGGGGTACGCATTGCACCGGAGTTTAGTGGGGATCACGTGGGAATATCCACTGCACCGTGCTTAGCTGCGCCCACAGAACAAAGAAAGAAATAGGCGCGTATCGCAGTTTTTACACGGGAACTGGAAAACTGGGAAACGGGAACAAAATAACTTTCGTTTATTTTGTGTATGTACCAAAAAAATAAAAAAATAAATATATTTTGATTTTTATTAAAGCATATGTTTTTTATGAGGGGTACTCAACGTTACAAAATTATAGAAGGGGTACACATATGTCAAAAGTTTGGGAAACACTGTTCTATTCTATTCTATTCTATTCTATTCTATTCTATTCTATTCCTCCTTATTCTATTCTATTCTATTCTATTCTATTCTATTCTATTCTATTCTATTCTATTCTATTCTATTCTATTCTATTCTATTCTATTCTATCCCTCCTTATTCTATTTATTTTCTCTATTCTATTCTATTCTATTCTATTCTATTCTATTCTATTCTATTCTATTCTATTCTATTCTATCCCTCCTTATTCTATTTATTTTCTCTATTCTATTCTATTCTATTCTATTCTATTCTATTCTATTCTATTCTATTCTATTCTATTCTATTCTATTCTATTCTATTCTATCCCTCCTTATTCTATTTATTTTCTCTATTCTATTCTATTCTATTCTATTCTATTCTATTCTATTCTATTCTATTCTATTCTATTCTATTCTATTCTATTCTATTCTATCCCTCCTTATTCTATTTATTTTCTCTATTCTATTCTATTCTATTCTATTCTATTCTATTCTATTCTATTCTATTCTATTCTATTCTATCCCTCCTTATTCTATTTATTTTCTCTATTCTATTCTATTCTATTCTATTCTATTCTATTCTATTCTATTCTATTCTAAATGAAAGCGGGAATTAAATTTCTTTTTCTTCTTCCCTTTCAAAGATGTAGTGTCTGCACTGCACTACATCAAATCTTAGGTGGGACTTACAGAGTTGAATGCTCTTCCAAAATAGAGAGATAAATCCACACATCCAGAACAGAGGTAGTATTCAGCCGGTTCGCACCAGTTCGAATCCCCACCCACCCCGGCTCCAAGTCATGCTATTTAGGCACGTTTTCGAGGCTGGGTGCATGCACAGCACCTGAGAAAGCAAGCAAAGTGCATGCGTGGAAGGCCAGGCACATGCGTGAACTGTGTGCACGCACGGGGGGAGGGGGGCAAACCAGTGGTAAGGGTAAGTGAAACCCACCCCTGATCCAGAACTATATATGAGGAGGAGGACGATTTCTCAGCAAAACCTCTCCATAATTTGCTAATATTCCAGATGATATCTGGTGGTACACTAGAACATTAGAAGAAGACACAAAAGAGGCTGTACTTCCTGAGAATGCTCAGGAAGATAAATCTATCTCAGCATCTACTTCTGTCCTACTATCGCAGCACCATTGAGAGTGTCCTGACATACGGCATTCTTGCATGGTATGGGAGCAGCTCTGTAGCGGACAAAAAAGCTCTACAGCGAATCATTAAAACTGCCCAGAATATTATCGGACTCCAGCTACCAGCCCTGGATGACATCTTCCAATCTCGCTGTTTGAGAAAGTTGCATAACATTCTCAGAGACTCTTCCCATCCTGCTTACAATCTTTTTGGACTGTTGCCTTCTGGCAGAAGATACAGAACAATTAAAACTTGGACCACACGTTTTCTGAATAGTTTTTATCCCAGAGCTATAATTGCACTCAACAATGAACTAAAGGGCCACCCATCAGTGAACTGTTGGACAGTATTACTTGGTCTGTCGTGT
>CM075960.1:9961996-9999496 GCA_038048745.1 Coluber constrictor foxii
AATAATCCTGGCCCAACAGGACAACCTGTATAAATAGAAAATGAGCATCCATAAGCATTTAGTTCGAGCAACTGCCCTCATTTGGCCTCCTAGGATCTGTAGAGGGTGTGGAGGTCAAGGGATGGAAAGAAGGTCAATATGATGAAGGCCATAAAACCCTCCATTTTGTCCATAGCTGCCCCCTCTTTGCAAAGGAGCAAAGCTCTTTGCTTTTGGGAATCAATAAATCTCCTTTCCTCTGGTTTTCATTTTTATTGGTTCTTGTGCAACCCTGGCTTGAGTTAGAACCCAAAATTATGTTTCTGATACTCTTAAATGCCCATCTCCCTTAAAGGTAAAAGGTAAAGGTTCCCCTCGCACATATGTGCTAGTCGTTCCTGATTCTAGGAGGCGGTGCTCATCTCCATTTCAAAGCCAAAGAGCCAGCGCTGTCCGAAAATGTCTCCGTGGTCATGTGGCCGGCATGACTCAACGCCAAAGGCGCACAGAATGCTGTTACCTTCCCACCAAAGGTGGTCCCTATTTTTCTACTTGCATTTTTTACGGGCTTTCGAACTGCTAGGTTGGCAGAAGCTGGGACAAGTCACGGGAGCTCACCCCGTTACGCGACGCTAGGGATTCGAACCGCTGAACTGCCGACCTTTCGATCGACAAGCTCAGCGTCTTAACCATTGAGCCACTGCATCTTTTCCCATCTCCCATAGACAGCTGTGTTTCCATGTCTCTTTGAATGTGGTACAAGGCCCTGCCCCCTTGCAGGTGTACATATAAAGAGAAGCCCAGCCCCTCACCATCTTGCATCTTTCTTTCCAATAGAAAAGAAATTATAAACACAAGTAATACATTCGTTTGTTTGCTTGTATCCCACCTTTATTGTTTTACGAAGAACTCAAGGTGGCAAACATATGCAACACACCTTCTCCCTCCTGTTTTCCCCCACAGCAACCTTGTGACTGAGGTAGGCTGGGCTGAGAATGAGTGACTGACCAAAAGTCACCCAGCCAGCTTTCATTTTTAATTTATTTATTTTGATTTATTTATATTTCACGGTTATTATGTTTTATAAACTCAAGGCAGCCAACACACCAGCCTTCCTTCCTCCCTCCCTCAAGATCATCCTTCCTTCCTTCCTTCCTTCCTTCCTTCCTTCCTTCCTTCCTTCCTTCCTTCCTTCCTTCCTTCCTTCCCTACCTCCCTCCTTCCTTCCTTTGTTCCTCCTTTCTTCCTTCCCTCCCTTCCTTCTTTCCCTCCCTCCCTTCATTCCTTCCTTCTTTCTCCTTCCTTCCTTCCTCCCTTCCTTCCTTCCTTCCATCCTTCCTTTATTCCTTCCTTCTTTCCCCTTCCTTCATTCCTACCTTCCTTTCTTCCATCTGCCCCTCTTTCCCCTTCCTTCCTTCCCTCCCTCTCTTCCTTCCTTCCTTCCTTCCCCGTCCTTCCTTCTTTCCCCCATCCTTCCTTCTCTCCCTCCCTCCCTCCTTCTTTCCTTCCTTCCTTCCTTCCTTCCCCCTTCCTCCCTCCCTCCCTCCCTCCCTTCCTTTCTTCCATCTGCCCCTCCCTTCTCCCATCTCTTTCCCTTCTTCCTTCCCTCCTTTCCTTCCTCTTCCTATTTCCCCCACCACAACAATCCTGTCAGGTGGCTTGGGCTGAAAGAGAGGCGCCAGCCAATCCTTTCCCTCGTGCCGTGTGCTTTGAAGAAGAGGGAGAGGTCAGCAGTTGAAAGTGAGTGGATTTTTCCTCTGGCCCTGCAGAGGATACAGAAGTTAGAGATCAGAGCAAGCTGCCAATTCTCCAAGGAGATTCTGCAGACATCTTGATCCAGCCCGGCAGAATCTGCCATGTGTGATGGGGCGTGAATGGCAGGGCTAGGATTATCAAGAGTTTTGAAATAGTTGTGTAGAAAAACGTTGCCCCTGAAGCAGAGTTCTCGCCTGTCTTCCCTCCTTACACCGTTGCCCCAGGACTGTCAGAAAAAAAAATTAATAAATATCGGTTGCAATTTAGTTTCACCAAATAGACAGCTAATATTTGCTTTCTCAGCAACCTCAGACTTAATTAGATCCTTCTCAAATGTCATGGCATCTGAGCCTGGCTGGATTTTTCTTCCGCGATATATCTAGAGGGAGAACATAGAACATAAAGTCATAGGACTGGAAGGAACCTCAGAGGTCTTCTAGTCCAACCCCCAGCTCTTATACCAGCGATGGCTAACCTTTTTGCCATCGTGTGCCAAAAGCGGGGGGAGCGCGGTGGAGTCACACGCACGCATGCCCACATCCATAATTCTATGGACTCCACCCCCCCGTGCTCCCCCCTCTTTTGGCACACGATGACACGGTGGGCCTGGTATGCCCGTTTTTTGCTCGACCCAGGCTCCAGAGCCTTTCTAGGAGCCTGGGGAGGGCGAAAACGGCCTTCCCCATCCCCACCAGAGGCCCTCTGGAGGCCGGAAACAGTGTGTTTCCTGACTTCTGGTGGGCCCAGAAGGCCCGAAAATCAGCTGGCCGGCACACGCATGAATGCCAGAGCTGAGCTCGTGTGCCCACGGATATGGCTCCACGTGCCACCTGTGGCACCCGTGCCATAGGTTTGCCATCATGGTCTTATACCATTCCGGGCAAAAGGCTGTCCAATTTCTTCTTGAAGACCCCCCAGTGATGGAGAACCCACAACATCCAGTGATAAGCCATTCCACTGGTTGATTGTTCTCACTGTCAAGAAATTTCTCCTTGGTTCTAAGTTGTTCCTCTCCTTGATCAGTTTCCATCCATTGCTTCTTGTCCTGCCCTCAGGTGCTTTGGAGAATAGCTTGACTCCCTCTTCTTTGTGGCAGCCCCTCAAATTTATTTATTTATTTAAATTTATATACCGCCCTTCTCCTAGTGGACTCAGGGCGGTGTACAGCCAAGAATAAAAAGCACTCCAATACAAAATTTAAAATATTAATAAAAGAATTAAATAATTTTGGCCCAATAAATTTCAAAAACCCAATAGGCAATTAAAATTTAAAATCCATAAAACTTTAAGCTTAAAAAAAAGAGGGGGGGGAGGGTTACGCCAGCCCAGCTTGACAAAATAAAAAAGTTTTTAGGGCACGGCGGAAAGCCCGGAGATCAGGTATCGTACGGATCTCCGGGGGCAAATCGTTCCAGAGGACTGGTGCTGCCACAGAGAAGGCTCTCCCCCTGGGGGTCGCCAGCCGACATTGTCTGGCTGACGGCACCCTGAGGAGTCCCTCTCTGTGGGAGCGAACTGGCCGGTGGGAGGCTATCGGTGGCAGAAGGCGGTCCCGCAATACTCGAAGATGCCGACATGTCTCCCCTAATCTTCTCTTTGACGGGCTAGAAGACATACATAGTTCCCTCAACCATTCATTATACCAGGGATGAAATCCAACAGGTTCCAACAGGTTCTGGAGAATTAGTAGTGGAAATTTTGAGTAGTTCGGAGAACTGGCAAATACCACCTCTGGCTGGCCCCAGAGTGGGGTGGGAATGGAGATTTTGCAGTATCCTTCCCCTGCCATGCCCACCAAGCCACACCACGCCCACCAAGCCTCGTCCACAGAACCGGTAGTAAACAAATTTGAATTTCACCATAGCATCGTACGATTTAGCCTCCAAACCTTTGATCATCTTTATTGCTCTTCTCTGCACACTTTCTAGTGTCTCTCCATATATAGTCTGATATATATCTCTATATACAGATAGTCCTCGACTTACAACAGTTTGCATAAGGACCGTTGGAAGTTACAACGGCACTGAAAACGGTGAGTTATGACCGTTTTTCACACTTACGACCGTTGCAATGTGACTTACATTTGGATGCTTGACAACTGACTCACATTTATGACAATTGCGTCAGAGTCATGTGAGGCCCCCTTTTGCGACCTTCTGACAAGCAAAGCCAGATTCACTTGACAACCCTGCTACTAATTTAAGAACTGCCAGGGATTCCATTAACAAATGCGGCTAGAGAAGTCGTAAAATGGGGCAAAACTCGCTCAAGTAAATGTCTCACTTAGCAACATAAGATAACACAACATAACACATAACATATAACACAACAGACCCAGTGACCTACAGGTGGAGCTCTTGCCTCAGAATCAGGAGGCTGTGAGTTCAATCCTAAGTAGGGGCAGATGTAGGGTCTCCTGCCTGGGCAAGTGGCTGGACCAGATGACCTTCAAGGTCCCTTCCAACTCTGTTAATCTGTTAAATCTGTTAAATAAATTTTGGGCTCAACTGTGGTTGTACGTTGAGGACTCCCTGTATTGGATAACCCATGCTCTGTTGTGTCTCTGTTTGACAGATATTTTAATAGAGAAAGAGAATGACCACAGGTGGGCAAAAAAGAAGAGAGAGTGAAAGTGGCTTCCTGCCGGCTTCCCCATTGAAGAAAGTGAAAGTGACCTCCTGCCGGCTTCCCCATGGAGGAGAGTGAAAGTGACTTCCTGCCGGCTTCCCCATTGACTTTCCTTCTAGGAAGCTGGCAGGGATAATTGAAAATGACGATCGCATGACGGTGACTAACTGCGGAAGCAACCACAACTTTGCCCTATTTCAATTCCATAGAAGCCTCCCGTGGGTCTCAGATGTTGGATGCATTCTTGAAATTAGCCCATTTGAGGTATGTCAATTTAAAAATGGTTGCCCCAGGACCGTGATGGTGAACCTATGGCACATGTACCACAGGTGGCATGCAGAGCCCTCTTTGTGGGCACGCCAGGCGTCGCCCCAGCCCAACTCCACCGAGCATGCACGCACATCTCCCACCATCCAGCTGGGCTTTGGGTCTCTGTCACGCATGCTTGTGGGGGGCGTTTGTGGGGCATGTGCACACATGTGCAGGGGGCAGGGCACATGCGTGGGGGCACTCGCATTGTATTTGGAGTGTTTGCGTGCTTC
Organism: Coluber constrictor foxii; assembly: GCA_038048745.1. Classification (NCBI taxonomy): domain Eukaryota; kingdom Metazoa; phylum Chordata; class Lepidosauria; order Squamata; family Colubridae; genus Coluber; species Coluber constrictor. The sequence goes on from CM075960.1 coordinate 9,966,901, forward strand.
CTCCCCCCCGCACCCTGTTTTGGACCTGGAAGGCCTCCTACACCAACCTGGAAGCCAAAACAGGGCATTGTTCTGCCCCAGCTATAGACCCCAAAGAACGCAGAACACACAAAGTCTGTACCAAACTTAAGTTTACTAAATAACTCAGTCTCTTCCAAACAACTCACAATCTTACTAAGGTTGGCAGAAAGCCCAGAAGCAATTTTGCAGAGAATCCAGACGCAAAGGAAAATGAACTAAAGTTGTTCCCTACAACTTGCTTCAGTTGGCATTCCTCCTTAAATAGGCTAAGGGAGTGGCCAATGAGCCCCAAGCCTTACTCTCGAGGAGACCTCCTTCTGAGGAGCCACTCCTGCCTTTTGGCAACTCTGCGCGCCCGTGTATCGAATAGAGACCCCTCCTCTTCGTCCTTTTCACTTAAAGGAGCTTCTGGAGGTTCTGAAGGCTCTGGCTGAATCCCCCCCCCCCCGACACCACATCTTCTCCAGCCTCCTCATTGTCTGACTCGAGTGGCACAACACCACACCAGTCTCCTCGCTGTCAGAATCAGTTACAATCCACACAGGCCGCTGACAGACCACAACAGGCATGGGGGCCCCCAGGGCACATGTGCATGGGGGGTGGGGTGCATGCGCGTGAGAAGCGCATGCATGGGGAACACACACATGTGCAGGGGCGGTGCGTATGCATGGGGGGCACTCGCATTGCATTCATGTGCGCTTGCACACGCGCTTTGGACACTCGCCACCAAAAAGGTTACCCATCACTTCCTTAGGATGCCCTGTTTCACCCAACTGAAGATTACAAACCGACGTGAGAGTTTTAGTTTTATATATCCAATTTTCCTTCTTACAAGTAAAATCCACCTGTTATTTTGCAGAGAATCCAGATGCGAAGGAGAATGAACTAAAGTTGTTCCCTACAACTTGCTTCAGTCGGCATTCCTCCTTAAATAGGCTAAGGGAGTGTGGCCATTTTTCCCTTTAATGTCTAAGGCAGTGATGGCTAACCTTTTTGCTGTCATGTGCCAAATACGGGTGGAGCATGGGGGTGTGTGTCACACACACGTGTTCCCACACCGATAATTCAATGCACCCTGCCCACACACATGCGCGTGTGACCCCCACCGCGCTCCCTCCGCTTTTGGCGGAGATGGCATGGTGGGCCCAGTAGGCCCTTTTTTCACCCTCTCCAGGCTCCAGAGGCTTTCTTGGAGCCTGGGGAGGGCAAAAACGGCCTTCCCCATCCACCCAGGGACCCTCCAGAGTCCGGAAATGGCGTGTTTCCCAACTTCCAGTGGGACCAGAAGGCCCAAAAATTGGCTGGCCAGCGCACACATGCGCGCTGGAGCTGAGCTATGGAAATGCTCACTTGCCCACAGATATGGCTCCGCGTGCCAACTGTGGCACGCGTGTCATAGGTTCGCCATCACGGGTCTAAGGTAAAGCAGACAATTAAGTTGAGTTTGCTTGGGGCCCTTGGGCCCCCCCAAGTTCCTTTTTAATTTTTTGCAACCTTTGCAACTTCTCAAATTTCAACTTTAATAAAGAAAAATTCAAAACCCCACCCCACCAATGATGTCCTAGCTTTGTAACCCCTCCCATTGCCTGAACCTCTGCTAAAATTAGATCCATCTCAGCAAGCATCCTCAAGATGCTCCTCCAGGGGCATTGTGGGTGGAGGGAAGTCATAATTCACAAGATGCAAGACACAACTGAAGCTCTGAGACTTTTGTACATGCATGGATGCATCACGTCCATAAGGATTCTGGCTTTTTCAACCATTGTTATTGTTAGTTGCGAAGTCGTGTCTGACCCATCACAACCCCATGGACAACGTTCCTCCAGGCCTTACTGTCCTCTACCATCCTCTGGAGTCTATTTAAGCTCACGCCGACTGCTTCAGTGACTCCATCCAGCCACCTCATTCTCTGCCGTCCCCTTCTTCTTTTGCCCTCAGTCTTTCCCAGCATTCGGCTCTTCTCCAGGGAGTCCTTCCTTCTCATTAGGTGGCCAAAGTATTTTGAGTTTCATCTTCAGGATCTGGCCTTCTAAAGAGCAGTCAGGGTTGATCTCCTCTAGGACTGACCGGTTTGATCACCTTGCAGTCCAAGGGACTCACAGGAATCTTCCCCAGCACCAGAGTTCAAAATTTTCAACCCTACAGAGAGCTAAGTTGCTCTGGGTAGGAAATTCAAATTGCTCACGTGTCTATGGAGATTGTCAGTCATCCAGATCATGGCTGTCCCCAAAGATGGTTTTTTTGCCCAAAGAGGCAACTGGACTCCAGAGCATCCATCAGCTCTGGAGTTGAAGAAGTTGGAGTCTGGAGAGCTGAAGAAGCTTCTTGGATGAGAAGCGAAATTTCTTCAGAAGGAAAACCAGAAAGCCTCTTGAAAAAGCACCTTTGGGACAAATTGCTCACATCCATGGAAGGTGTCAAGCTGGGGAACAGGCTTGCAAAGAAACAATCCCATTATTAATTCAATTAAATCACATGCAAGGGCAGCCGCACCTTTTAAGAAAGATGGCCACGAATATATCAACATGTCCTATTCAGGGGTGGGACTGCTGGAGGTTCGCAGGGGTTCGGGAGAACCTCTAGCTAAGATTCGGTGCAGTTCGGAGAACACCCAAATCCCACTCCTGGCTGGCCCCACCCACCCTGCCCCGCCCCTCCAAGGAGTCACCATGTGGCCCGTTTTGGATGCAGGTAAGTACAGGGCATGTGCGGAGACTTGGGGAGGGCGAAAAATGGGCCTACCGGAAGTTTGGGAAGGACAGTTTCCGGCCTCCAGAGGGCCTCTGGAGCCTGAGGAAGCTGTTTTCACCCTCCCGGAGGCTTGAGGAAAGCCTCCGGAGCCTGGGGAGCCCCATGTAGAGAGCTCGGGGAGGGCTCTCTACATAGGGCTCCCCTTGAGGTGCACCTGGAGGCTCCAACTGGTGCAGAATGCGGCCGCGTGGGGGATTATGGGAGCAAGGGGGCGCTCCCACGTGACACCTCTCCTGTGTGAGCTGCATTGGCTTCCGGTGGTCTTCCGGGTGCACTTCAAGGTGTTGGTGACCACCTTTAAAGCACTCCATGGCTTAGGGCCTGGGTACTTGCGGGACCGCCTTCTGCCACCGATAGCCTCCCACCGGCCAGTACGCTCCCACAGAGAGGGACTCCTCAGGGTGCCGTCAGCCAGGCAATGTCGGCTGGCGACACCCAGGGGGAGAGCTTTCTCTGTGGCAGCACCAGCCCTCTGGAACGATTTGCCCCCTGAGATCCGTATGATACCTGATCTCCGGGCTTTTCGCCGTGCCCTAAAAACTTTCTTATTTTGTCAAGCTGGGCTGGCGTAACCCGCCCCCCCCCTCTTTTAGTTTAAATTGTTTATGGGTTTTAAATTTTAAATTGCCTATTGGTTTTTTAAATTTTCTGGGCCAAAAATTGTTTAATTCTTTTACAAATATTTTAAATTTTGTATTGAAGTGTTTTTTATTCTCGGCTGTGCACCGCCCTGAGTCCACTAGGAGAAGGGCAGTATATAAATTTAATAAATAAATAAATAACCCCCCCCCCCCGTACTGCAGGAGGCCAACTAGGCCACCCCCACCATGGCCATACCCACCTAGGAACTGGGCAGAGAACCCCTTGCTAAAATTTTTGAAGCCCACTCCTGGTCCTACTGATGACCTAAACAGAGATGGGAATCTTTCTGTCTTCACAGTTTCCATCTCAAAATCCAGTGCCATCCAAAGCAACTTTCAGGATAGTTTAATAATATGAACTTCAAAGCAACAATGACTGACAGACACTTCCGGCAAACAAGCCTCCATCAGATCGCAAAGAGTTAGAAACCCCTGAACAAATGAAGAAACCACAATACCGGTAGTCCTCAACTTACGACCATCACTGAGCTCAAGGTTTCTGTTGCTAAGCAAGACAGTTGTTAAAGTGAGTTTTTCCCCATTTTACAACTTGAACGTTTATTGCCAAGTGTCGGAATTCTGATCATATGACTGTTGATCTTGTTTATCAGAAGGTCGCAAAAGGGGGTCACATGACCCTCTCCGGACACTGCAGCCATCATAAATATGAATCCGTTGCCAAGCATCTGAATTTTGATCACATGACCAAGGGGATGCCATAATGGTCATAAGTTATTAACATCCAGCTGTCTGCAATTACACCAGTTCGAGGCTCAAGGTTGACTCAGCCTTCCATCCTTTCTAAGGTAGGTAAATTGAGGACCCAGTTTGTGGGGGCAATAAGCTGACTTTGTATAAAAAATATACAAAAGATGAAGGCTATTGCTTAACACCTTGTAAGCCGCCCTGAGTCTCCAGAGAAGGGCGGCATATAAATCTAATTTTTTAAAAAAATGTGAAAAACGGTCGTGACTTTTTCAATGCCGTTGTACCATTGAACTGTTGTAAGTCAAGGACTATCTGTACTTTTAAAGATTTTGAATTTATTTATTTATTTAGCGTATGGCTGGTCACACACAGTATTAAAACATTTCATTTTTACAGGTTAAAAGCAGTTAAAACAATAAAAAAAAAAGCAATAAGAAAACCTAAAAGGAAAACAGAAATAACATTTCAAAGTTTAATGTCGAGTTTGGAGATCCAGTCAGATTTTGAAATCTGTTTGGTGCTTCACTACGATCAATAAAACAAGGACTTGCCCAACCTCTATGCATGAGTTATTTAGTTATTTGGTTATTTAGTTATTTAGTTATTTAGTTATTGAGTTATTGAGTTATTTAGTTATTTAGTTATTTAGTTATTTATTTTTTTAGTTATTTAGTTATTTAGTTATTTAGTTGGTTGGTTGGTTAGTTGATTACTATAGCTGCCCATCTCAACACACCATTCAGAATTAAAATCCCGAAAACATTATAAAGCACTAAAAACAGTAAAAACTAAAGACTCAGAATATTATCGGACATGGAATAAATTTTATGAATGGATAAGAGAAGAGGTAGAAATGAGAGAAAGTAAGAGCATGAATGTTAACAATTGCTAGTATGGACAATAAAGGTGGATAAAACTATAACTATAGTAAGGGATAAAAATGTAAATAAGCTAATGTAAGAAGAAATTTAGTTTAAGTTTTTTGGTTATACTATTATAACTACTGGTATTATATTATTAGTAGTAGTATATGTGTTAAGGTTTACTATTAATTTTTCTTTGGTTTTGCACTATTTGTAAATGTTATCCTGCCAAGGCGTTGTTAATAAATACATACGTACATACATACGTACATACATACATACATACAGCACCAGTAAAAACTATTAAAACAATTTTAAAAAATTTAAAGTTTTTAAAAACTCTTTTAAGCGTTTGAGGTTGCAACAGCCTGATAAGATGAAGCATGTTTACCATCTTGTTAAAAAAATAAAAAATATAACCTTTGCAGCAGGGACTACCATATATACTTTTAAGCAAAGTATATATTTCTTTTCACATCGATAATTTCCCTGCTTCACAAGCTCCATCCTTTTACTCCTACGGCAATTCTCCTACGGGAACCCCTAAAGAGTACACAAGTCAAATCCTATCACAGCAAAATCGACAAGGCATCCTGAGAAAACACCCCCACTCCCACGCCGTAGACCCAGAAGGCCACGTCGCAAAGCGAATTCGGAAACCTTTAAATTGCGAACAAGAATCGGCCACCGACCTTGGATCTCCGCATGGTTGAGTGAGAGGCTGCGAAGAAGATCCCAGCACAATTCTTGAAATCCGAGGAAGGAAGCCAGCCAGGGAACTCTTCGTCTGCTTTCTTTGGAGGAATCTTTTTTTCTCTCTGGGATTTTTTTTTTTAAATTTTTGGGTGGTTGGGTAGGGGGGTGGGAGATTTCTAAGTGAGACGTCAATTTTGCCGAGTGATAATGGAGCTGAGAGAGTTTCGTGGGTTGCTATTTTATTTATTTATTTATTTATTATTTATTTTATTTTATTTTTAAACTAATTTTAGGTGTCAAATAGCTTTCTTTCAGAACAGAGAAGCCGGAGTAAAATCGCTTAATTTCAGGACATAAATGCCGGAGGAATCAGCATATGGCAAAATCTGCATGGTGTGATGGTTACTATATAGAATACAGAATAACAGAGTTGGAAGGGACCTTGGAGGTCTTCTAGTCCAACCCCCTGCTTAGGCAGGAAACCCTACACCACTTCAGACAAATGGTTATCCAACAACTTCTTAAAAATTTCCAGTGTTGGGGCATTCACAACTTCTGCAGGCAAGTTGTTCCACTGATTAATTGTTCTCACTGTCAGGAAATTTCTCCTTAGTTCTAAGTTGCTTCTCTCCTTGATTAGTTTCCATCCATTGCTTCTTGTCCTGCCCTCAGGTGCTTTGGAGAATAACTTGATTCTCTCTTCTTTGTGGCAGCCCCTCAGATATTGGAAGACTGCTATCATGTCTCCCCTAGTCCTTCTTTTCATTAAATTAGACATACCCAATTCCAGCAACCGTTCTTCCTATGTTTTAGCCTCCAGTCCCCTAATCATCTTGGTTGCTCTTCTCTGCACTCTTCCTAGAGTCTCCACATATATTTTACATCGTGGTGACCAAAACTGGATACAGTATTCCAAGTGTGGCCTTAGCTTGGCATTATAAACTGGTATTAACACCTATTCTATTCTATTCTATTCTATTCTGTTCTGTTCTGTTCTGTTCTGTTCTGTACTGTACTGTACAGTACTGTACTGTACTATACTATACTATACTATACTATACTATACTATACTATACTATACTATACTATACTATACTATACTATACTATACTATACTTTGGCCACCTAATGAGAAGGAAAGACTCACTGGAGAAGAGCCTAATGCTGGGAAAGATGGATGGCAAAAGAAGAAGGGGACAACAGAGAATGAAGTGGCTGGATGGAATCACTGAAGCAGTTGGCGTAAGGTTAAATGGACTCTGGGGGGGTGGTAGAGTGTTGTGGCTCCATTGCCTGAGCCTGCGTCATCAGCAGGGGAGGACTCTGAGAGTGAGGGAGAGGAGTTGGCAAGGCCTCCTTCTCCAGGACTCTCCTCTCTGGCAATGCCTCCGGAGGACACCGAAGGGCAGGAGATAGGCCCAGAGCCAAGCTCATCCCCGCAGCCACAGGAGGACATTGACGAGGGGAGTGAGTTTTGGTTGGACCCTCGCCAGCGTCGGAGAGACAGGAGAGCCCAGCAGAGGAAAAGGCGTGGTCGTGATTAGCTGGTGGACCACGCCTCCTACCAGACTATATAAGTGAGGGATTGTCGCCATATCTTTGTGACGAACAAAGATACATGGATCCCGGTTTTGAATCAGACTGGCGTCTTAGCTGTGGTGTGTATGTGACAGACCTTTTAATAAAGACGTTGGCAAGCAGCTGCGGATTGCTGCCGACCTTTGTTATCATCTCACTTGGTTGCCTGCCAGTTCCTTAGCCTCTGGTTGTCTGAGGGGGGGTTATTTCTGGGCACGGGGCCAGAACAGTAGAGGACAGTCAGGAAGGCCTAGAGGAATATTGTCCATGGGGTCGTGATGGGTTGGACACGACTTTACAACTAACATCAAAAGCTATGCTATGCTATGCTATGCTATGCTATGCTATGCTATGCTATGCTATGCTATGCTATGCTATGCTATGCTATGCTATGCTATGCTATGCTATGCTATGCTATGCTATGCTATGCTCTAAAGGGGCCACCCTTGAAGACTACCTAGAACAGGATAGTTTGAGCAAAGGATCATGAAAAAACATTTATTAATCTTTATTGGCTCTGGACCCCATTCTAAGATCAACCATGATTTCACAGTCTTGGCTTCTAGTATGTGAGTCTCCTTGAATAGAGGTAGCCAGGTTTGCTATACAAAATTACTACAGGTAGCCCTTGACTTACAACTGTTCGTTCAGTGACAATTCGAAGTTACAACCATGCTGTCCAAAGTGACCGGTGACCATTTTTCACCAAAAACAATGCAATTTTTCCTCCTTTGAGAGTGATATTTGTGCATAAATGGCTTGGAGTCATTTATCAGGCTCTGGGCTGCAATCATCCCGGTGATCACTAGAGGGCAGCAAGAGACATGGAAGACCTGGAAGAAATTCCTGTATGAGGTCTTCACTTGAGGCGGATTTAAAGGATGAGCAATTAAAGATCCCTCCAGTCAGCAAGACACAATTTTTAGACATCTCTAGGTGTACATGTGTGTCACAGAATTGGTCTCGACTCCTGGAAACTACATAAACAAGTCCGTGTTGTTTTCTTGGCAGGCTTTTTGGAAGTGGTTTGCTATTGCTTTCTTTCTATTTGGTTCAGAGAGAAGGACTGGCCCAGAGCTATCTAGTTAGGAACTAGAATAGAAACCAGGAGACTGGGAGTTCTAGTCCCATTTTAGGCATGAAGGGCAGCTGGATGACTTTGGATCAGTCATCAGGAGACTGAGAGTTCTAGTCCCGCCTTAGGCATGTAAACTGACTTTCGGCCAATCATCAGGAGACTGAATTCTAGTCCCACTTTAGGCATATGAGTTGACTGGGTGACTGTGGGCCAATCACCAGGAGACTGTGAATTCTAGTCCTGCCTTAGGCCCCAAAAGCCAGTTGGTTCACCTTGACTCAATCACCATCAGACTGTGAATTCTAGTCTTGCCTTATATAGTAAAGTTAACTGGGTGACTTTGGGCCAGTCACTCTCTCTCAGCCCATCCTACCTCACAGGGTTGTTGTGGGGAAAATAGAAGGAGGAAGGAGTATTCTGTATGTTCACTGCCTTGAGTTAATGATAAAAATAATAATTATTAATAATAATAAATGTGGGTTGGATAGATGATAGATAGATAGATAGATAGATAGATAGATAGATAGATAGATAGATAGATAGATAGATAGATAGATAGATAGATGATAGATAGATAGATGATAGATAGATAGATAGATATAGATAAATAATGATAGATAGATGATAGATATAGATGATAGATAGATAGATAGATAGATAGATAGATAGATAGATAGATAGATAGATAGATAGATATAGATATAGATATAGATATAGATATATAGATACAGACAGACAGACAGACAGATAGATGATAGATATAGATGATAGAAAGATAGATAGAGATAGATATAGATATGGATATGGATATAGATATGGGTATGGATATAGAGATACAGATACAGATACAGATACAGATACAGATACAGATACAGATACAGATACAGATAGATAATAGATAGATAGATAGATAGATAGATAGATAGATAGATAGATAGATAGATAGATAGATAGATACATACAGATAGATAGATAGATAGAGATAGATAGATAGATATGGAGATGGAGATGGAGATATAGATATAGATATAGATATAGATATAGATATAGATATAGATATAGATATAGATATAGATATAGATATAGATATAGATATAGATATAGATATAGATATATAGATACAGACAGACAGACAGATAGATGATATATAGAGATGATAGATAGAGATAGATAGAGATATGGATATGGATATGGATATGGATATAGAGATACAGATACAGATACAGATACAGATACAGATAGATAATAGATAGATAGATAGATAGATAGATAGATAGATAGATAGATAGATAGATAGATAGATAGATAGATAGATAGATAGATAGATAGATAGACAGACAGACAGACAGACAGATAGATAGATAGATAGATATGGATGGAGAGAGAGAGAGAGGGAGAGAGAGAAACAAACAAAACACACTTCAAGTCCTTAACCTCTACTCCAAACTGGCTTGGTTTCATGCTTCTAATATCATTTCAGCCCTGAAACCTTCTACATTTCTTAGCGTGACTGGCAAGCCAAGTTGATCTACAAAGGCTTATATTTCTTGTTTTAAATAAAATATTCACCTAATTAACTTCAATTGCTCTTCTCAGTTGGTGGAACCGCTTAGGGCTTCAAAAGAGGCGAAGGGACATCATAATCTCCATTTTGATTTCAGACGGGCGATTTCAAGCAGCAACACGCCTGCTTTGAACAGATGATATGAAAACCTCTCTTCTGAGTGGTCATAATCCACTTATCAAGCGTGAGAAATCAGGAAATCCAGGCAGGCAGTTCAAATTAATATAAAGATTTATTGCAAGCTAAGCTCTGTACAAGAATCTGAGCCAGTGGTGAAATCCAATTTTTTTTTTACTATTGGTTCTGTGGGCTTGGCTTGGTGGGCATGGTTTGGTAGGCATGGCAGAGGAAGGATACTACAAAATCCCCATTCCCTCCCCACTCCTGGGGGAAGGATATTGCAAAATCTCCATTCCCACCCCACTGTGGGGCCAGCCAGAAGTGATATTTGCCAGTTCTCCAAATTACTCAAAATTTCCACTACCGGTTCTCAAGAACCTGTCAGAACCTGCTGGATTTCATCCCTGATCTGAGCTACTAGCAGGAGTCAAGCTATTCTCCAAAGCACCAGAAGGCAGGGCAAGAAGCAACGGATGGAAACTAATGAAGGAGAGAAGCAGCCTAGAACTAAGGAGAAATTTCCTGACCGTTAGTCTAATGAAGAGAAGGACCAAGGATGATGAGACAGCTATCTTCCAGGACTGTCACAGGGGGCTGTCACAGAGAAAGCACCTGAAAGAAATGGAAACTAATCAAGGAGAGAAGCAACTTAGAACTAAGGAGAGATTTCCTAATAATGAGAACAATTAATCAGTGGAACTACTTGCCTCCAGAAGTTGTGAATGCTCCAACACTGGAAGTTTTTAAGAAGATGTAGGATAACCATTTGTCTGAAGTGGTGTAGGGTTTCCTGCCTGGGCAGGGGGTTGGACTAGAAGACCTCCAAGGTCCCTTCCAACTCTGTTCTTCTATTCTATCCTAAACTCTGGGAAGCTTACAACGTAGGCATGTTGCTTAGGAGATGATTTGGGAGGATTTCTAAAAGCAAGAAGTGATGAGGCTAACTAATTCATTCCTCAGCGGAAGGAATCCAGGATTGTTTTGTTTTGTTTTGTTTTTTAAATTAAAAAGCCTTGCTTTCAGATTTCTGAAAAGCCCTTCATGAAAAAATTCAGCAGAACCCAAGAGGACAGGAAGTGGTCCCCACCGGCCTTGCTATGTTAATTCCGGGTGGAATTTTCTATTCCTGGCCATCCGAGCAGACAAATCCAGCTAATGACAGTGGCGGATTTAGTCAAAGAAAGTATTGAGAAGAATATTTGTGTGTGTGTGTGTGTGTGTGTGTGTGTGAGAGAGAGAGAGAGAGAGAGAGAGAGAGAGAGAGAGAGAAAGAGAGACTAGCCACACTCCCTGCCCCTAATCTATCCACCAATTCCTACTGAAAAGCCTAAAAAAATGTCATTCTTTTGACACTCTAAAAATAGAAGCAACATGAAATCACAGCAAATGGCACACAATGGCATGCCCTGATGGATTCTCAAAAGACACGGTTGTTTTTCAGCAGAAAGGAAGAAGAAGCAGCGAGAAGAAAACAGACGGGAAAATTGTGGAAGTTGTCGGAGGTCAGCTTTTGAAAGAGTAACGGAGTTGGGTGGGAAGTTAGCACCCACCCCTTTCCTAGAGGAATGAAATATTTTTAGGAAGTATTAAAAAGAGGCAGAATATTATATTTCCCTGGATGAGAAATGGAGAAGCATGTTTTGAAGCAGCTCCCATCTTCCTGCCCCCGCCCTTTTGTCAATGGGCCATTAAGGCCTGGGCCAGTCTATTCTACATAACAAAGATCTACCTCCTTCAGGCAGAGCCATACTAGGAATTGCCAAAGATCCAACAAAGATAGGATTAGCCCTCTACACAATAGCAACAGAAACTCACCACATGTGACCTGGGAAGCATGTGACTGGAGAAGCACATGTGACCATCAGCCAGCAAGACTAGCTGAGACCCCCACCCCCCACCCCCTGGAAGTCTGACAACCAATCAGAATACTCTTTCTGGGCCCCAGGAAGTTCAAAGCCAGAGAGAGCATAAAACCCGAAAATGTGCTGTAGCCGGCCCTTTTTCTGTTCAGGAACTCAAGCCATGTGATCCTGTCCACCATTAAACCATCTTTCCAAGCAGTCTCCATGCTCCAGTGTCTTTTTCCCCACTTGGAGCAGAACCTAGAAGGATGTTTCTTCCAACAGTTGGAAGGGAGTTGGAGGTCTTCTAGTCCAACCCCCTGCTCAGGCGGAAACCCTGATATCATTTCAGACAAAGGGTTTTTCCAATCTCTTCTCAAAGTTCTCCAGGGTTAGAGCACCACAACTTCTGGAGGCAAGCTGTTCCACTGGTTAATTGTTCTGTCAGGAAATTTCTTCTTCAGCCGGTCTAGCTCACCACTCCCAAGTTCAGATTAACAGAGTTGGAAGTGTTATGGAATGAAGTGACCAAACAACATCCCTAAGTCAGCCAGAGAGAGAGTTTATTTACGCAAAGACTCAGAAGCTCAATTCCCATCTTAGCTTTGAGTGAAGAGTCCATGATTACATGACAATTTTATACTGTTTCAAAGGATTCTGCTAACACAGCAACTTTCCATATATGGTTAACATACATCCGTTACATTTAATTGACATTTCCTTATTACTAAAGTTTTACATTATCCTTGCCAAACAATCATTCTGTGATAAATGATTTCCCGCCAGGTGGCTATCCTTGGTCTTACTAACCTTTTAACTATATTTCATCCTTATCTTCTGACAAGTTAGGGGGCCTCTTAGAGTATCAAAAGATTTTAAGCTGAGCTTGTACTTTCTCTAACCGGATGCATATCCTACTTTCAGAATATAGTTGCTTTTAGAATATAGTGAATAGAAAGTTATCCAGTGGTCATCTAGCAGCTCCTGCTACATTAGAAGGGACCTTGTAGGTCATCTAGTCCAAACCCCCACCCAAGCAGGAGACCCTACACCATTTCGGACAAATAGCAGTGCAATCTCTTCTTAAAAGTGATGAAGCTCCCACAACCTCCGAAGGCAACTTCTGTTCCATCGGTTGATGGTTCTCACTGTCAAAAAAGTTCTCCTTATTTCCAGGTTGAATCTCTCCTTGGTCAGTTTCCATCCATTATTCCTTGTCCGGTGCTTTGGAACTAGCTTGACCCCCTTCCTCCTCTCTGTGGCAGTCCCTGAGATACTGGAACACTGCTAACATGTCTCCCCTGGTCTTTCTCTTCACTAGACTAGCCAGGCCCAGTTCCTGCAACCGTTCTTCAAATGTTTTAGCCTCCAGTCCCCTCATCATCTTGGTTGCTCTTCTCTGCACTCTTTCCAGAGTCTCAACATCCTTTTTAGAGTGTGGTGACCAAAACTGGATGCAATATTCCAAGTGTGGTCTTACCAAGGCTTAACAATGGAAATGTTGTGCTCAGCTGTGGACGTAAGTCAAGGACTATACTTCAGCAACATCTGGAAGGTCTATAGATTTCCAAGAAGTATGTTGGAGACTAAGTAAAAAATTACTATGGGAGAAACAGCTCACTTGACAATATGGTAGTCCCCAACTTAGAACCATTCTTCAGCAACCGTTTGACATTTCAATGGCATTTTAAAAAGCAACTTACAACTGGTAGTCGAAGAACCATGGCGGTATCCTCATGGTCACATGATCAAAATTCAAGATGCTTGGCAACTGGCATGTACTTATGACAGTTTCAGTATTCCAGATCACATGATCACCCGTTGCAACGTACCCAGCTGCCTTCTGATGGGGTAAGCTGGATTCACTTAACTGTGTGATGCATTTAACTGTAGTGATTTGCTTAACAACCGTGGCAAAAAAAGGGGTCGTAAAATTGGGCATGTCTCACTTAACAACCGCTTTGCTTAAGAACGGAAACTCTGGTCCCAATACCGGTTGTAAATCAAGGACTTCCTTTACTGAATCTGCAGGTCAGTATTTTCTATCCCGCTCCTCTGCATCTCTATAACTGTCTGGTTTGGCTCTGCAACCCAACAAGACAGAGACAGACTTCAGAGGATAATTAAAACTGCAGAAAAAACAATGGCTACCAACCTGCCTTCCATGAAGGACCTGTATATTGCAAGAGTCAAAAAGAGGGCTGGGAAAATATTTACAAACCCCTCGCATCCTGGACATAAACTGTTTCAACTCCTACCCTCAAAACGACGCTATAGAGCACTGCACACCAGAACAACTAGACACAAGGACAGATTTTTCCCGAATGCCATCACTCTGCTAAACAAATAATTCCCTCAACACTGTCAAACTATTTACTAAGTCTGCACTACTATTAATCTTCTCATCATTCCCACCACCCATCTCCTTCCACTTATGACTGTACGACTGTAATTTTGTTGCTTGTATCCTTACAATTTATATTGATATTGTTTCCAGATTGCTTATTTGTACCCTATGACTATCATTAAGTGTTGTACCTTATGATTCTTGATGAAAATATCTTTTCTTTTATGTATACTGAGAGCATATGCACCAAGACAAATTCCTTGTGTGTCCAATCACACTTGGGCAATAAAAAAATTCTATTCTATTCTATTCAATGCCTCTTTCCACATTTATTATGCCCCTCGAACGGGTGTCTTAACTTCAAATAACAATCATGTCATCAACCTTTGTGCACACTGTTCTGTGGTCATGGAGAAAATTAAAGAAATATCACATTACAAAACGCTTTTAATTTTTTCCCCCCACGGATTGCAGATGTCAGTTGAAAGACGAGACGATGTTCAGACTTGAAATCAAGAGCTGGAGGTGTGAAGGGCAATATTTTGATTCTTGCCACGAAGACAAATTTCCAAACTATGCTTCGTTAATTGAAAACGGTCCAGGGATTGATAGAGCGGTATGTTGGTCCAAATTCCTATCAATTTTTCTGGGCCGGGGGGGGGGGGGATAATAACTTCATCAGAGATGGGTTTTACATAATTTTACGACTGGTTCACCATGTACCAAAAATGCGTGCATGTGCCCACCACAGGTACCAGTGGTGGGTTTCAAAAATTTTTACTACCGGTTCTGTGGGTGTGGCTTAGTGGGCGTGGCTTGGTGAGCGTGACAGGGGAAGAATAGTGCAAAATCCCCATTCCCACCTCACTCTGGGGCCAGCCAGAGGTGGTATTTGCTGGTTCTCTGAACTACTCAAAACTTCCACCACCGGTTCTCCAGAACCTGTCAGAACCTGCTGGATTTCACCCCTGCTTGAGTCCCTCTTCTTTGTTCCTCACTTCCTCAGTGTCTCTCAACCTCGGCAACTTTAAGATGTGTGGACTTCAACTCCCAGAATTCCACAGCCAGCCATGAAGTCCATGCATCTTGCTGAGATTGAGAAGGTAATAGATATAAGTTGGGGGGGGGGGACTCATCCAATGTATTTTAGGGTTCAGGGACAAGGATTGGATCTTCCACAGCTGGCAAAGTGGATGCTGATCTCAAAATGTTGGGGAGACAGGAAGGAGGTGACTTCATTCATCTCCTTCCATAACTTCGAGCACCAGAGTCCGCGGTCCTGTCACAATGAGGTTGCTGACAGTTTGATAATCCAAATGTAAAACATACATTCCATTCACTGAGTAGACAAATTGGCAGACCTGAAAGAGGAAGAAACAGAGATGAGTAAAACACCCCTGAACCAAACAACATTATGTCTATCATCCCTCTCTCTCTCTCTTCTCTCTCTTTTGCTCTCTCTCTCTCTCTCTCTCTCTCATCTATTTCGTGCATCTTATATCTATTTACTAATCCATCATCTATCTATGTCTCATTTATCTACAGTAGTGGCCAAAATTGTGGAAAACATTTGGGAAAAGTGTATTTTTGAGGTTTGATGGCTAATAACACCACTTTTTTTTTTTTTTTTTGGAGTTTCAAGATAATTCTATTCCACTGCTGGAAAGGCCAGGGAATAGCCCAGACCTTAACCCAATTGAAAATCTATGGAGCCGACCAAAGAAACTTGTTAGTCAGAAGCGATCCAGCAATAAAACCCAGTTAATAGAAGCCATCATTCAATCTTGGTTTCACTTGATAACAGCTGCAGAACTCAAAGACTTGGTTCACTCCATGGGAAGATGTTGTAAGGCCGTCATTCATACTAAAGGTTACCCAACTAAGGATTAGCTGACATGGTGATAATTTTTGCACAGTATATCTCGTTTTTTCTATGGTGATAATTTTTGTATATCTGATTTTTTTCTACGTCTTTCACTTTTCTTCTCTATCCTGTAACTGCTATTCTAAAAGCAAATCCTTCATAAAAGTTATTGCATTACATTCTTGATTAAATTATCTTTCCATTGATATATCATTTTATGGTACTACTCCCCCAAAAAAGGGGCGTTATTAAGTAGTTTTAGAAAATACACTTTTCCCAAAAGGTTTCCACAATTTTGACCACTACTGTATCTACGTCTCATCTATCTCTCTTCCACTTCTATCTTCTACTGCCCCCCAGTAGTAACAACGTTTCATCAGCTAGTAGAAAACTCAGCATTCCTTGGAAAGATAATCCTTAGGCTAAGGATTCTGGGAAGTGCCCCAATCAAGGAACTAACAGCTCAGAGAAACAAACAGGAGCCTGGATAGCTCTGCAGACTAAGCACCCTAATTAACATCCAGCTGTCTGCAATTACTCCATGTTCGAATCTCCCCAGGCTCAAGGTTGACTCAGCCTTCCATCCTTTCTAAGCTAGGTCAATTGAGGACCCAGTTTGTGGGGGCAATAAGCTGACTTTGTATAAATATACGAAAGTATGAAGGCTATTGCTTAACGCATTGTAAGCTGCCCTGAGTCTCCGGAGAAGGGCGGCATATAAATCAAATTTTTTAAAAAATAGTACACAGCCTAATCCTTGAGAGAAATGGGCAGTTTAGACATATGATAAATAAACAAACAGACAGACAGAGAGAAGAAACTGCCAAGAATCTTCTCACCACACTAACAGGGCAAGCCACTTGTACATAAACAGAAAGTAAACCCCACTCCCTTCTAGCATTGATGACGTTACCTAGTTGGGTCATGAAATGTTTGCAAGAAAGCAACCAAGAAACCCATGATTCTGGGCAAGCTGGAGATGTCTGGAAGCAGCTCCCTGCTTAGATAGTAAAGATTTCCCAGGCGCTAAATTCATTTGAGTTTGGATCACTTGAGCGTGGCTGGCCAGGTCCCCCAAGAAAAAGGACAATATCAGCTTTCTGTTCATGCTAGGGAGTTTTCCGCCTCCCGATCTGATAAAACCTGAGCAGTTGATGGCTGGAAGGTCCTTTGTCTGGGAAAGGAATCAGAGATGAAGGTCCTATATACCTAATTCATGAGGCTCAAATGTAGTACCTTCATGCCAGCAGCAGCAGCTGGTCCTCCTGGATCGACGGCTTGGATGTGGCATGGCTGACCTCCACGGACTACAAAACCCCAGCCAACTGCATCCCCTACAATCTGCAAATGAGAAGGTAAACAAGGAGGAGGAGGAGGAGGAAGGAGATGGAGAAGGAGGGGGAGGGGGGGAGGAGGAAGGGAGGAAGAGG
The DNA here is from genome assembly GCA_038048745.1 of Coluber constrictor foxii. Classification (NCBI taxonomy): domain Eukaryota; kingdom Metazoa; phylum Chordata; class Lepidosauria; order Squamata; family Colubridae; genus Coluber; species Coluber constrictor. The sequence goes on from CM075960.1 coordinate 9,984,403, forward strand.
AGGAAGGAGGAGGAGGAGGAATGAGAAGGAGGAAGAAGGAGGAGGAAGAGGGGAGCAGGAAGGAGAAGGAGGAAGAGGGAAGGAGGAAGGGATGAGGAAGAGGAGGAGGAGGGGAGGAGGAAGGGAAGAGGAAGAGGAGGGGGAAGGGGGAGGAGGGGAGGAAGGAGAAGAGATGGAGATGGAGGAGGAGGGGGAAGAGGAAGAAGGAGATGGAGAAGGAGGGGGAGGGGGAGGAGGAAGGGAGGAAGAGGAGGAAGGAGGAGGAGGAGGGGAAGGAGGAGGAGGAAGGAGGAGGAGGAGGAATGAGAAGGAGGAGGAGGAGGGAGGAGGAGGAAGAGGGGAGGAGGAAGGAGAAGGAGGAGGAGGAGATTGAGGAGGAGGGGGGAGGAGGGAGGAGGAGGAAGAGGGAAGGAGGAAGGGATGAGGAAAAGGAGGAGGAGGGGAGGAGGAAGGGAAGAGAAAGAGGAGGAGGAGGGAAGGAGGAAGGGAAGAGGAAGAGGAGGGAGGATAGGGGGGAGGAAGGAGAAGAGATGGAGATTGAGGAGGAGGGGGAGGAGGGGGGAAGGAGATGGAGGAGGGGGAGGAGGAGGAGGAGGAGGGGAGGAGGAGGAGGAGGAGGAGGAGGAGAAGGAGAAGAAGAAGAAGAAGAAGAAGAAGAAGAAGAAGAAGAAGAAGAAGAAGAAGAAGAAGAAGAAGAAGAAGAAGAAGAAGAAGAAGAAGAAGAAGAAGAAGACGACTTTATCTATATATCCACAAAACGTTATTGCTTGATTCTTCCTTTGGCCCATACTTCTACAGACTTTGTCTGTGTTTGGAAACTCAACATGGTTGGGCCTGGATGGACTCAGACAGAAAAGCCTAGGAAACCCAGGCTACAGTAGGATAGGAAGTCAAGATGCATCTTGGAAAAAAGGCCAATGGCGAATGACTCTGATACCCATATCGAGAAAAATATATGGATGTTTCCATCCTTGGTTGATGCTATGAAAAAGTACCATCGTTACAGCGATGAAATCCTCTGAAGTCGGCTACCGGTTCTGTGAGTCTGCTACCGAGCGCACGCTTTGTGCTTATGAGTGCCCAAGGTGCACCCACGCAGCGCTAAAAAAGGAACATTTTGAAGCCTTCCGAGTCTGCAGAGGTAAGTAGAACAGTGAGAGGGGGTGGAATCCGCTGTGCCACGCGATTTAGATTAGCTAGAAAGCAGGAAATCCAACAATTCTAGCTAATATAAATCACACGGCACAGCTGATCTTCACCCAGCTGATCTTCACCCAGCTGATCATCGGAAATACAGGTTCGCCTGAATCAGTAGCATTTTTTACTACTGATTCGGGAGAACCGGTCTGAACCAGTAGCATTTCACCTCTGCATCAGAGGTGCAGTGGTGGATTGCCCCTGGTTCGGACCGGTTCGCAGGAACCAGTAGTAAAACCAGAGGGAGGCCCCGCCCACCACCTCAGATGTCGTCATCAGGGATCTGCACATGCTCAGAAGCCCAATCCTGTTGCGAACCGGTAGTAAAGCTAAGTAGAAACACCCCCACCCCCCAGCTTGGATGGCAGACCACCAGTCTTTAAATAGAGCAGTATTTCTCCACCTTGGTCTCTCTGAGGGATGTGGACTTCAATTTCCAAGCTGGCTGGGGAATTCTGGGAGTTGAAGTCCATACTTTTTAGAGCGGCCAAGACTGCGATAGACTGAGAAATCAAAAACCCTGCCGAAATAAAAGAGTGGAAGATGATTGATCACACCATTTGTCAAAGACACGACATGGATGCGTCCATCACTTCACTAGGAAATGACCTGGCGGTGAGGTGAAACTTTTATGGACAAATACCGACAGTCAGGGATGTTACAACACGCAGCCAGAAAGATGGATTTCTGCCACAAGGCTAACTTGGTGACCTATAGACTCACTGTCAGTGTTTTCTTGATATAAGGTCCTCCGGGTGTCAAAAGTTCTTCATTGGTGACAGGTTTCTTCAAGACTTGAATGGAAAAGGAGAAAAATTGAAGATTGGATTGGATTGGATGAGAGAGATATTCTAGCTTTTCAAATAATCACGTTTGACAATTTATTCTCAGTTTCATTCAGATTAAGAGAATGAATATGGGTATTTTAGAAAGTTGATTATTACAGTTGTATTTTAAAATATGGGTATTATTTGCTTAAATATAGAGGGTGGTTGTTGAATCTCTAGGCGAGATAGACAGCACATAAACTTAATGAACAAATCAATAAATCGTTACTGATTATTTTCAAAACTAAAAGAAAGTTGCAGACCCTTCAACGTGTTGGTTGTAATTATTGGTCACTTTTATAATTTGGGGTGAAATGTAAAATTTGTTATTACTGGTTCTGTGGGCGTGGCTTGGTGGGGGTGGTAATGTAACTGGGTGGGTGTGGCCAAATTTTGTTTGTTTGTTTTTTACTTTTAAAACCATTTTTTTTTACAACCTCTTCGGCTAAATAGGTTGTAAAAAAAAATGCTTTTAAAAGCCACTGATGATCCCAGCTGAGCCGCGCGATCATCAGAGGCTTTTTTTTTTACTTTTAAAAGCATTTTTTCAGCCGAAGAGGTTGTAGAAAAAATGCTTTTAAATTTTTTTTTAAAAAGCCTCTGATGATCGCGTGGCTCAGCTGGGCAATGGGGGTGGGGGTCAGGGATTTTTGCTACCGGTTCTCTGAATCACCCGCCTCCATCGCTACCGAATTGGGTGATCCGGTCCGAACTGGGAGCATTTCACCCCTAGTTTTGATAATGCCTTTTCCTGTTATGTTCGCTTGTATTTTAACGTTTGACTTTGAAATTTAATAAAGATTTAAAAAAAAAAAAGGAAATGGGAAAATATCATAGGCAGATCTGTTACCTGTCTACCTGTTACATTACAGGTAGTCATCGACTTACAGCCCAAAATTTCAGCTGCTGAGCCAGATACTTTTTAAATGAATTTTGCCCCCATTTTATGACCTTCCTTGACACAGTTGTTAAGGGAATCACTTCAATTGTTAAGTAAGTAACACGGCTTTTAAGTGAATCTGGCTTCATCCCAGTGACTTTGCTAGTCATAAGGTCGCAAAAGGGGATTCCAGTTTTGGATCAGGTGACCCTGGGGATGCTACAAGGGTCATTCAATGTAAAAAATGGTCATAAGTCAGTTTTTTCAGTGCTGTTTTAACTTTGAACAGACACTAAACGAATGGTTGTAAGTCGAGGATTACCTGTATACAATCACCACCTGTGAGGCCACCTCTTGTTTCATGTTCCATTTTTTTTAAAAGGAAAAGTAAACATAAGGAAGAATGAAGAAGCTTCTTGGGTGACAGAGATGAAGGAGTGTCTTGGATGAGAAAGGAAAGGAAAGGAAAGGAAAGGAAAGGAAAGGAAAGGAAAGGAAAGGAAAGGAAAGGAAAGGAAAGGAAAGGAAAGGAAAGGAAGGAGAGGGGGGAGGAGTGGAGAGGAAAGAGAAGGAGAGAGGGGAGGAAGGAAAGAGAAGAGAGAAGTAGAGGAAAGAAGGAAGAAGGAAGAAGGGAAGGGAAAGGAAAGGAAAGGAAAGGAAAGGAAAGGAAAGGAAAGGAAAGGAAAGGGAAGGGAAGGGAAGGGAAGGGAAGGGAAGGGAAGGGAAGGAAGGAAGGAGAGGGGGAGGAGTGGAGAGGAAAGAGAAGGAGAGAGGGGAGGAAGGAAAGAGATGAGAGAAGTAGAGGAAAGAAGGAAGAAGGGAAAGGAAAGGAAAGGAAAGGAAAGGAAAGGAAAGGAAAGGAAAGGAAAGGAAAAGGAAAGGAAAGGAAAGGAAAGGAAGGTAAGAAGGAAGGAGAGGGGGGAGGAGTGGAGAGGAAAGAGAAGGAGAGAGGGGAGGAAGGAAAGAGAAGAGAGAAGTAGAGGGAAGAAGGAAGAAAGGAAAGGAAAGGAAAGGAAAGGAAAGGAAAGGAAAGGAAAGGAAAGGAAAGGAAAGGAAAGGAAAGGAAAGGAAAGGAAAGGAAAGGAAGGGAAGGGAGAAGTAGAGGAAAGGAAAAGAAATATACAAGCCCAGGCTTTCTGGTCTTCAAAGAAAAACCAGAAAGTCTAGTTGCCTCTTGAAAAAAAGGACCTTTAGGAGAACCTCCGTAGACATAAGGAAAAATGGCTCACCAGATTTAGGATTGCACTCAACAGCAGGCACCAGTCCCAGGTTTGGGGAGAGGTTGTAATAGAGACTGGATCCTCCAGCCAAGGAAGTCACACTGCTTCTTCGGACAGCCGAGACAATTTTGATTTCCTTATTAGTTTGGACTGAAAAATAAACAGTGTCATGCTTAGTGCATAGAAATTGACAACTGGACCATAAAGATAGGTCTATGATCCTCTCGACTTTGGATTAAAGACCTGATTAAACCTCCATAGGAAGTTAGCACATACCCCTCTCCTAGGAAAATGAGATATTTTAAGAAATATTAAAAGGGCAGAATATTTCCTCTAAAAGGGAGGCAGAAACTCAGCTCCCACCACCACCTTTGTCAATGGGCCATTAAGGCCTGAGCCTTAATAACAAAGATCTATCTCCTTCAGGCAGAGCCATTTAATTGCCCTTCATTGCATCACCCAGCAAGATTCAACCAAATTTAGCATACAGACAACCTAAAAAGCTAGTTATGACCTTTGACAGCAACCAATCAGAATACTCTTCCTTTGCCCTAGGAAGTTCAAAGCCAGAGAGGGTATAAAACCCAGGGACTCTCAGCATCTCTTCTCTTTTTTCACCCAAGATCTCCAAGGCAGGTGATCCTGTTCATCAATAAACCTTCTTCCCAATCAACCACCATGTTTCCATTGTCTTTCTCCCCACTTGGAACTGAACCCAGATGGATATTTCTTCCAACACCTGCTACTGATAGTATGAACGGATTGCCTATAAATGTTTCTTTCTATTTATTTCCGGGTGCGTTTCAAGGTGTTGGTCACCACCTTTAAAGCGCTCCATGGCTTAGGACCCGGATATTTACGGGCTCGCCTTGTCACAACCAATTCGCTTCCACAAATTGGGTCTCCTCAGGGTGCCGTCGGTCAAACAGTGTCGACTGGCGAACCCCAGGGGGAGAGCCTTCTCTGTGGAAGCACCCACACTCTGGAATGAATTGTCCCCGGGGTTGCGTATGATTCCCCAGCTGTGCACCTTCCACCGCGCCCTTAAGACCCTTTTATTCCAGCAAGCTGGCCTGGCCTAAGAAGAATTCACAAATTGGGTATTTTAACTGGTGGGTTTTAAATCTGGGGCCAAAGAGTTTAATTATTTTTAAGAGTATTTTAAATTTTGCACTACGTGGTTTTATCATGGCTGTGCACCGCCCTGAGTCCTTCAGGAGAAAGGTGGTATAAAAAAACCTGAATAAATAATTAAATAAATAAATAAATTTAGAAAATTTCTATGGTTGCCCACTCACTCTTGGGGACTCTGGGAGGCTTACAAACGATAAAACTCAATACAAAGGAATAATAAAAAAAAGAAAACCAGTAACTCCCACCCTCCTGGTGACAATATGCAATCAAATGAGCCACTTGAGAGGGGGAGGGGGGGGGTCAATCTATTTTGCAAAGCACCAGAAAGCAGGAAGAGAAACATCTGAAATGACCTAGGACAGTGATGGCTAACCTTTTTGCCATCACGTGCCAAAAACAGGAGGCGTATGTGTGGGGAGGGGGGTTGCGCATTCGGGTGCCCACACCCATAATTCAATATGCCCCAACCCCCCTCATGTATGCATACGTGACACCCCCCTGCGCTCCCTCCAATTTTGGCATGCGATGGTACAGTAGGCAAGGTAGGCCTGTTTTTTCACTCTCCCCAGGCCCCAGAGGCTTTTCTGGAGCCTGGGGAAGAAGGGCAAAAATGGCCCTCCGGAGACCAGAAATGGCCCGTTTCCCAACTTCCGGTGGGACTGGAAAGCCCATTTTTCACTCTCCCCACGGTCTAGGAGCCTGGGGAGGGCAAAAACAGCCTCCTCCACCCTCATGGAGGCCCTCCAGATAAGTGGGAGCTGCTAGATGACCACTGGATAACTTTCTATTCACTATGTTCTAAAAGCAACTATATTCTGAAAGCAGGAAATACATCCGGTTAGACAGTACAAAGTCAGCTTAAAACCCTTTTGATATTCTGAGAGGCCACTTTAGCCTTGTCAGAAGATAGGAATGAAATATAGTTAAAAGGCTAGTAAGACCAAGGATAGCCACCTGGAGGGAAATCATTTATCACAGAATGATTGTTTGGCAAGGATAATGTAAAACTTTAGTAATTAGGAAATGTCAATTAAAAATAACAAATGTATGTTAACCATAAGTTGCTGTGTTAGCAGTTTGTTTGAAACAATATATAATTTGTCATGTAATCATGGACTCCTCACTCAAAGCTACGATAGGAATCGAGCTTCTGAGTCTTTGCGCAAATAAACTCTCTCTCTGGCTGATCTAGGGATGTTGCTTGGTCACTTCATTCCATAACACAGAGGCCGGAAACAGGCTGTTTCCCAACTTCCGGTGGGCCCGGAAGGCTCAAAAATCAGCTGGCCGGCACGCACATGCGTGCTGGAGCTTAACTAGGGCAATGCTTGTGTGCCCAACAATATGGCTCCACGTACCATCAGTGGATATGGCTCCACATGCCATCACGGGTATAGGATCTCCTGTTTGAGCAGGGGGCTGGACTAGAAGGCCTCCAAGGTCCCTTCCACCTCTGTTATTCTGTTACTCTGGGTTCCTCAAGCCAATTGAATCAGAATAGAGCTGGAAGGGACCCCGTAGGTCATCTAGTCCAACCCCCTGCTTAAGCAGGAAACTCTATACCATTTCAGGCAAGTGGCTGTCCAGCCTAAAAGTCTGTAGAGATGCTCAGTCACCCAGGTCATAGTTGTCCCAAAGGTGCTTTTTCAAGAGGCAACCGGACTTTCTTGTTTGTTTGTTTCCCCCCCCCCCTTTTGGAGACATTTCGCTTCTCATCCAAGAAGCTTCTTCAGCTTCGATAGGATGGTGGGGAATGGAAAGGATTTATATTTTACAGACTTTTAGCTGTACAATTTGGGATGAGCACCTTTTGAATGCTGTGGGAGTAGGAATGGACTTCCAGAGAAAAAACTGCAGACTAAAGAACCAGGAGCACCACTCAGGTGACCCTGAGGACACAGGTAAATCTCCAAGGGCTTCAACGGCCCTCTAAAACAGGGCTGTCAAACTCGTGGCCTGCGGGTCAGGTGTGTCACGTGCTGGCCACACCCATGTCCAGTTTAGCAAAAGGGGGGAAAGTCTCGATTCGTCCCGTGATGATGCTGTGACAACGCAAGTGTTGTCACCCCTGTGTTCTGTCCACGCCACACAAACAGACACACACTCAGACAGTCAGGGGTTAAATAAACTGGCAGGCAACCAATTAGTCTGATAAGACGCTTGGCAGCAATCCCAGCAGCTGCTTGCCAAGACCTTTATCAACTTAGCAGAAAATACACACCACAATTGTCCAGAAATAATAGCTGAAGCCGAAATGCAGGAATAAATCTGAAGACTCCAAGGGATTTACTAGTTTTGTCCGTCACAGAGTTGAAGGCTTAACTCACTCCCTTTTATAGCCTGTGGGGTGTGGTCCAATGAGTCAGCTAATCACGGGCACGCCTTTTCTTCTGCTGCGCACGCCTGTCTTTGCGACGCTGGTGAGAGTCCAGCCAAAACTCATTACCCTCATCACTGTCCACCTGTGGCTGAGGGGATGAGCTTGGCTCTGGGCCTATCTCTTCGGTGTCCTTCGGAGGCATTGCCAGAGAGGAGGGTCCTGGAGAAGGAGGCCTTGTCAACTCCTCTCCCTCACTCTCAGAGTCCTCTCCTGCTGATGACACAGGCTCAGGCAACGGAGTCACAACACCCTGCTCTAAAAGGCTGCAAATGACCAGCCCTCTGCAAGGAATATAAATCCTTCCATTCCCCATTATCCTGCAGAGCTGAAGAAGCTTCTTGGCTGAGAAGCGAAATGTCTTCAAAGGAAAAAAATCAGAAAGTCCAGTTGCCTCCTGAAAAAGCTCCTTTGCGACGACCGTCCAGTCTCTTCTTAAAAACCTCTAGCGATGAAGCACCCAGAACATCTGAAGGCAAGTTGTTCCCACTGGTTAATTGTCGTCACAGTTAGGAAATTTTTCCTTAATTCCAGGTTGCTCCTTTCCTTGATTAGTTTCCATCCATTGTTTCTTGTCTGGCCTTCTGGTTCTTTGGGAAATAAATGGATTCCCTCTTCTTTGTGGCAGCCCCTCAGATATTGGAACACTGCTATCATGTCCCCCCTAATTCTTCTTTTCTCTAATACTGAGCCGCAGTGGCGCAGTGGTTAGAGTGCCGTACTGTGTGCTACTTCTGCTGATCACCGGCTGCCTGCAATTTGGCAGTTCGAATCTCACCAGGCTCAAGGTTGACTCAGTCTTCCCCCCTTCCGAGGTGGGTAAAATGAGGACCAAGATTGTTGGGGGGGCAAGAGGCTGACTCTGCAAACCGCTTAGAGAGGGCTGTAAAAGCACTACGAAGTGGTATATAAGTCTTATTGCTACTGCTATTGCTAGTAGGTTAAAAACTAGCACTGATTTCCAGTTGTCAGCAAAACTGCACCCATAACGACCACTGCAAAAAAGGTCACATCATAACTGACAAGGACCATTTGTGTGTGTGTGTGTGTGTGTTTGCATAATTTTTGCAATAAATAAACAGAAATAGAATTGTAACTTTTTATGTTCATAACAACCTATTATATTATACTCTGGTTATTTTTTCCGTTCTACTTTTTCACTTATTTTTAAGCACTTATTACGCATTTTTATAACGTTATGTATTTGGATGTTGTGTTCCTGTATTGTTTTTCTCTTTCTCTCGTGTGTGTGTCTGTCTGTCTGTCTGTCTATAAGTTTATGCGGCATGTGACCAAAACTGCAGAATTTCACATTCTGTTGTGAAACGAGTTTTATTTCTTCAGCCTTTCCAGATTAATAAATAGCATTCTTTTCTGAATCTGGGCAAATTGTAGTCATAGCAATAAGAGAGCAGGGTGAAAATATAAATGGATTTGTAGCTCAGGCCTTATAGCTTGCTTTGCTATTCTAAGCAATTGAGGGCCAGGAGCTGAGATAAGGGAAAATTTGTCCTGATTTCAAATTTTCGTGCAAAAATATATTCAATTGACATCTGTCCAGCATGGTTCCTTAACCACCAGCCACCTGCCTCCTGAAAATCATTTTTTTCCCCCAAACTCTTTTGTTGACATTCACAGTTCTCTTTGCTATAGCTATTCAAGGAAATATATTCAATAAAACGTATTCTGAAGAAAGTATTTCCTTGAAGAAAGCCTGCACAACCTCTATATGATATTACAGCAATTTGTTTGGCCCAAATGTGTCATTAAAAAATTTTTAAAAAGTAGAAGCAAAATCGAATACTTTGGGTGAAACATGTTCAAACAAGCATGCATATTTTCCTCAGGCCATTAATGGAGAAAGTATACAAGCTCAGGCTTTGGCACATTCTCCTTTATCTGGAGAATACGATTTGCAAAGCAGGGGGGGAAAAAGTGAGAATATTAGGAATGAGCAGTTTTTCCAAAATCGGTTTTTCATGCATGTATATGCCTGTATGCATTTATGTATTAAATAAATGTGTATTCCCGCCCAATTCACACATAGGTGATGGCAGGTGTCTTACAACATTTAGTATTTATTTTTTTTAAAAAAAAATCCATCATTTAAGGTATGCCAATGATAGCAGAATGGTTTTCATGGAGAGTTAAAATAATGCAGGGATGACTGTCATTCCAGAAGTGCTGGGGTAAATGAAGAAGTAGAGCTGGATAAAAGAACCAGAGGGATGTCTTATTCAAGGGATATTTGTCTTTCTCTATTCCTCCTCCAAAGGAGGATTCTTCCTTCTCTTTCCTCCTTCCTTCTCCCTTCTTCCTTCTCCTTCGCCTTTCTTTTCCTCACTCCTTCTCTTTCCTCCTCCTGTACTTTCATTTTCTTCTATGCCTCCTTCATCCTTGCACCTTCCTCCCCTCTTTCCTTTCCTATTTTTCTCCCTCCTTTCTTTTCTTTTCTTTTCCTTTCCTCTACTTCTCCCTTCTCTTTTCTTCCTCCTTTCCTTTCCTTCTTCCCTTTTCCTTCTCCCTTCTCTTTCCTCCCTCCTTCCCACTTTCCTTTCCTCCTATTTTTCTCCCTTTCCTTTCTTTTCTTTTCCTTTCCTCTACTTCTCCCTTCTCTTTTCTTCCTTCTGCTTTCCTTTCCTTCTTCCCTCTACTTCTCCCTTCTCTTTCCTCCCTCCTTTCCCCTTTCCTTTCCTCCTATTTTTCTCCCTTTCCTTTCTTTTCTTTTCCTTTCCTCTACTTCTCCCTTCTCTTTCCTTCCTCCTCCTTTCCTTTCCTTCTTCCCTCTACTTCTCCCTTCTCTTTCCTGCCTTCTTCCCACTTTCCTTTCTTCCTATTTTTCTCCCTTTCTTTTCTTTTCCTTTCTTCTACTTCTCTCTTCTCTTTCTTTCCTCCCACCTTCTTTTCTTTCCTTTCCCTTCTTCTTTCTTCTACTTCTCTCTTCTTTCCTTCCTCCCCTCTCCTTCTCTTTCCTCTCCACTCCTCCCACCTCTCCTTCCTTCCTTCCTTCCTCCTTTCCTTTCCTTTCCTTTCCTTTCCTTTCCTTTCCTTTCCTTTCCTTTCCTTTCCTTTCCTTTCCTTTCCTTTCCTTTCCTTTCCTTTCCTTTCCTTTCCTTTCCTTTCCTTTCCTTTCCTCCTCCTCCTATTTCCTTCCTGCCCCACTCCCCCCCCAATATCTTCAGATGCAGGTACCTGACAAGAAACTGGAAGGGTCTTGCTCGGGGTTGAGCTTGCGGAGACAGAAGGGGCTGTCAGGACTGTCCGAAAGTGACCTGTGCAAACTTTCACTGAGCAGTTCTGTGAGTCGCCTCCTACGGCGGAAATTGATACGAAACTGGTAGAGGAGATCCCGGTCATAAAAATGGCACTGAGCGGAGACTGTGGAAAGAAAGAGCATACCGGGAGTCCTTGACCTACAGCCATTCGTTTAGTGACTATTCAAAGTTACAGCGGCACTGAAAAAAGGGCCTAATGACCCTTTGCTCACACTTAACGTCCGTTGCAGCATCTCCATGGTTGCGTGATCAAAATTCGGCAACTGGCATCGGTTTTCCTTGTCAGAAGATCCTGGGAAGGTCACAATTAGCAGCCACGGGACCTTGGAGATGCTGCAACCTTCAGAAATTCATGCTGGTTATCTAGCGCCCAAATATCGATCACATGACCGTGGGGATGATGTAATGGTCATAAGCAGTGATGAAATTTAAAATTTCTTACTACCGGTTCTGTGGGCGTGGCTTGGTGGTGGTGGGTGTGGCCAATTTTTTTTTTAACTTTTAAAACCGTTTTTTCTACAACCTCTTCGGCGAAAATGCTTTCAAAAGGCTCTGACGATCCCAGTTGAGTTGCCTGATCGGCAGAGACTTTTTTTCCTTTTAAATGCCTCTGATGATCAGGCAACTCAGCTGGGATCGTCAGAGGCATTTAAAAGGGGAAAAAAAGGGTTTTTTTCTTTTAAAAGCCTTTGATGATCCCAGCTGAGCCGCGTGATCATCAGAGGCTTTTTTTTGTTTTTTACTTTTAAAAGCATTTTTTCGGCCGAAGAGGTTGTGACTGGGTGGGCGTGGCCAACTTTTTTTTTTTAAAAAAAAACTTTTCAAAGCATTTTTTCTAACGCTTTGAAAAACCTCTGCTGATCAGGCAACTCAGCTGGGATCGTCAGAGACTTTTCAAAGCGTTTTTTTAACCACCTCTTCGGCCAAGAGGTTGCAGAAAGAAATGCTTTGAAAAGCCTCTGAGGATCCCAGCTGAGCCGTGCGATCATCAGAGGCTCTTTTTTTTTACTTTTAAAAGCATTTTTTCGTTGGAAGAGGTTGTAGAAAAAATGCTTTTAAAAGTTTTTAAAAAAGCCTCTGATGATTGTGTGGCTCAGCTGGGCATGGAGGGAGGCAGGGATTTTGGCTACCGGTTCTCCAAACCACCTGCCTCCATCGTTACCGGATCAGGCGATCCGGTCCAAACCAGGAGCATTTCACTCCTGGTCATAAGTGCAAGGACTGGTCATAAGTCGCTTTTTTTAGCACCTTCAAACAATTGTTAAATGAATGGTCATCAGTAGACGGCTACTGTTATTCAAACCATTATATGCCACATAGCGCTTCCGTTGGGCTCCTTGGTGCTCTCTGAGCTTGGTGATTTTCTTGCAAACGTTTCATTACCAAACTAGGTAACCTCATCAGTTGCAAAACCCATTCCCTACTAACCCCAGGTGCCATTCAGCAGGTTCTGACAGGTTCTGGAGAACCAGTAGCGGAAATTTTGAGTAGTTCGGAGAACCGGCAAATATCACCTCTGGCTGGCCCCAGAGTAGGAGGGGAATGGGGATTTTGCAGTATCCTTCCCCTGGAGTGGGGAGGGAATGGGGATTTTGCAGTATCCTTCCCCTGCCACGCCCACCAAGCCACGCCCACCAAGCCACGCCCACAGAACCAGTAGTGAAAAATTTTGAATTCCACCACGGCTACTGATGATGTTAGCTAGTTTGGTAATGAAACGTCTGTAAGAAAACGAGAGAGCACCAAGAAACTTACAATTCAACCCTCAGCTACAAATCTTTTCTTCTATCCCTCTTTCAGTCTCGTGTGCCAACTTCTCCGGGATATTTCCGGTGGCATATACCTTGCTGAATAATCCCGTGTTCAAGGAGGGTTTGACAGAGCTCCGTAGCTTCCTTCCGGTTGGCGACCTCCCCTTCCTCCACCAGCCAGTCAACCATCTCACACCCCAAAAAGCTCCTCTGGTATTTAACCAGGTTCTCTTCTCTGGCTTTGAGAATGGAGTTGTCCATGCCGATCAGCCTACAGTCAACAGACAAGAAGACACCGAAACAAGGATATCTGCTGAGTTAAAACAAACCACAAATCCTATTCAGACATGCAGCAAATCCAGGTCCAATTGGGCAGTAGTATGTGTGGTCCTCAACTTACAGCAGTTCACTGAGTGACCATTTGAAATTACTACGGCACTGAGGAAAATGACTCATGAGCATTTTTCACACTTATGATCACTGCAGCATCTCCAAGGTCACATGATCAAAATTCAGTGGTTCATATTTATGACGGCTGCAGTTTTCCCGGGGTCACGTGATTCCCTTTTGCGACCTTCTGACGAGTTAATCAATCAGGAAGTCAGATTCCCTGAACAGCTGTGTTACTAACTTAACAGCTGCAGTGATCCACTTAACAACTATAGCAAGAAAGGTCATAAAATGGGGCAAAACCCACTTCGCCAAGGTGTCACTCTAACCACAGAAATTTTGCACTCAATTTGTGGCCGTAACTCGAGGACTATTTGTACTTTAGAATTCAGGTAAGGAAGGATAAAGGAAAAAAATTGATTCTGACTCTAGGGGGCGCTGCTCGTCTCCGTTTCTTAGCCAAGGTACCAGGGGTGAAATGCTTCTGGTTCGGACTGGATCGCCCGATCTGGAAGCGATGGAGGAGAGTTGTTCGGAGAACCGGTAGCAGGGTCTGGATGGGGAGGAACAGGCTCCGACTCAACCCTTCCAAGACCGAGTGGCTGTGGATGCCGGCGCCCCGATATAGCCAGTTGGTGCCTTCGCTGGCTATTGGGGGCGAGTCTTTGCCCCCCACAGAGAGGGTTCGTAACTTGGGCGTCCTCCTGGATCCACGGCTGTCTTTAGAAGAGCATATGACGGCCGTGGCCAGGGGGGCTTTTTATCAGGTTCGCCTGATACGCCAGTTGCGTCCCTTTCTGGATCGGGACTCCTTATGCACAGTCACTCATGCCCTGGTCACTTCTCGCCTGGACTACTGTAATGCTCTCTACATGGGGCTCCCCTTGAGGACCATCCGGAGGCTCCAACTGGTCCAGAATGCGGCCGCGCGGGTGATTATGGGGGCGACTTGGCGCTCCCATGTGACACCTCTCCTGCGCGAGCTGCACTGGCTCCCAGTGGTCTTCCGGGTGCGCTTCAAGGTCTTGGTTCTCATCTTTAAAGCGCTCCATGGCTTAGGACCTGGGTACTTACGAGACCACCTTCTGCCACCGATAACCTCCCACCGGCCAATACGCTCTCAAAGAGAGGGCCTCCTCAGGGTGCCGTCAGTCAGGCAGTGTCGACTGGCGACCCCCAGGGGGAGAGCTTTCTCTGTGGGGGCTCCCGCCCTCTGGAACGAGTTACCCCCGGGGATTTGATTAATCCCAGACCTCCCCACTTTCCGCAAGGCATTAAAGACTTTTCTATTCCAGGAAGCCAGGCTGGCTTAACGTAGATTTTAATGGGTGAATTTTAGGAGGTATTTTAAATTTGGGGAAGCCAAAATTTGATTTAATTACGTTTTTAGATTATTTTTAACTTTTATATTGCTTGTATTTTAATGTTTTAATGTTTGGCTGTTCACCGCCCTGAGTCTGTCAGGAGAAGGGCGGTATATAAATCTAATAAACTAAACTAACTAAACTAAACTAAAATTCCCTGCCCCCCGCATGCCTAGCTGAGTCACGCAATCATCAGATGGGGATTGCTGCAACAGTCATAAATATGAAAAATGGTCCTAAGTCACTTTTTTCAGTGCCGTTGTAACTTTGAATGGTCACTAAACGAAACTGTTGTAAATTGAGGACTACCTGGCTTTGTCATTATTGTCTTTTAAATCCTGCTGATCGGTGTATGACTGATGACATAAGAAACTATGAAGTATTGTAATGGCAAACCATGGTGAAAACATCTCATGAGCTAAACTAATAGATCTAATCTCTAATCTAATAAAAGGAGAAAATATTTCCAAAGCTAATCATTTTCTTCCAAAATAGATCAGCAAAATTAAAAGAAAGAAAGTACAGTGGTGAACGAACTGCACCAGGACTGGGGAATTATAGAATCATAGAGTTGGCAAGAATCTCAGTGGCTATCTGGGGAATTCTGGGAGATGAAGTCCAGACAACTTAAAGTTGTCAAGTCTGAGCAAAACTGGCCTAGAGGCCTATCACTTTTTTT